>JAEQBH010007616.1:0-139279 GCA_016808115.1 Tetrastigma voinierianum
AGAAAAATACCAGTTAAGGAAAACCCTTTTAAAGTAGTTATCTCATTCCCTATCTTGAAAGAATCGGGAAAAATTAGATAATGAAATGTGGGTAATGGAGATCCGGTATACTCACTAGCAGCGGAGCCGATTTTAAAACACGAAATGATCGAAATTTTATCGAGTGTTAACTACGAGGAATTGATACTTCACTATGGCGGTATTCTTGATGGGTATACGAAGAGATAACTGTCGATGACCAATTTATTTTCTTAAATATTCACATTTATTCTTTATTCTTTATATTCAGTTATTTGATTGTTCACTCATTTCCTTGTATGTCGTATAATTTTCCGACTCATGTTTGGATCCCGTATCATTTTATGGTCAGATAGTATGGAGATTGAGTAGTGAGGGTGGATTGATTTAAAATTCTTGAGATCTACGTAGGATCGATATACGGACTTAAATCCATTTATTACTTGTCGACTGTACTTCGAATATCGGACCAAAACCAAAGTGAAAATGATTTACTCTAGGATTTTTAGTTTATATATAGTATAATGTCATGAAGTTTTATGGCACCATTATCGGGGGATTATTTAATAGTCCTTTGGTAATTTTTTACAAACTTGTGTATATGTCATTTGGTCTCACTCGACAAGTTTTTATGGCGTAGATTCAGGGGATTGAATTAATAGTCCTTTGGCACTGGTGTGATAAATTAGTACATGTGTTTTGGTTCGATCAATAAGTTTTATGACGCCGTTGCCGGGGATCGAAAGAATTTGATAGATCAATATTCAGATGAAAGAAGGAAATACTAATTTGGACATTTTAAAGAAAAGATCAAAAATGATTTTTCGAAGCGTTAGTTCGTTTGACCAGCAACTGTGAACCACATTGAATATATTTGTTGTTTTGACTAATCCCTATTAATGGGAGTGTGTTTGCTTTCGGAAAAACTTTGATGCATAGAGCAGAAAGCGATCTGATTCGGTGATTACGAATTGGAAAACGCCGCATCTTGAGAGAAAGACAAAGGAGAGCGAAAACCTGCCATGGTAGATGAAGAACGGGATCAAGCGGGGGACACGGGACGGCGGCCAAAGACCTCAATCAACGATACCATGGGAGGAATTTTGGAAGCCTATCATTCGGGATGAATACTCGGCAATCGAGACTGACTACTCGATGCCAAGGCTTTGAACTAAAACCCGGCCCACTAATTCTGATGGTGTAAGCAACACGTTCTTGAATCATCAGTGAAGATCCTAATGAACACTTGTGGGGGCTCAGGGATGTAAACCGCAGTTAAAATGAGATAAATTGAGACAGGTTATCAAGTTACATCTATTCCCATTCTCTCTAAGAATACGACATACATGGTATGAATCATTTACCGTATAGTTACGGTGATACTTGGAAGGAAATTTGGTAGAGGCTTTATTTGGGCATATTCTTGTCACTCACCTCGAGAAAGGAGGAGGAAATCCATTGTTTTTCAGCAGGGGAAGATGAGAGCCTATATGTGGCACGGGAAAGATTCAAGCGGTTCTTTGAGAAGATGCCATGCATGGGATTGATCTGAAGACCCCGAATGGACATGTCGATGTATCATGCTGGAATAGTATCAGAGGGTGTTGAGTACTTCATGTTGTGCTTTGGAGCATTCGACGTAAAAAGTGCTGAGAGGCTAAAGATTTGATAGGGACTTTGGCAAAATGCAATACTTAGAAAACTCCTTGAGTCTTCAAAGGGGCAGCGAGGAGGAAAGGGATCATGGAGGTGACAGAGATGAATGCATGGAAACGAAGTTGGATGCTATTATGCATCGAATGGAGCGTGAGGGAAACAAGAGGAGGTACTGCTTGTCCATGAAGTAAGACGAGTTGAAAAGAGTTGTTAAGAGGAAGTCTTGAAAGCTAATGAAGAAGCAGTTCTATGATCTTTGGGGAGGTAAAATACTTGGGTGAGCGAGAAGTTGCATTTCAAACCCGATCCTAACACCGACACATTATACTTTGACGGCTCGGGAACCATGAGAATTTCTCATATGGTGGAGGGGCTTCTCGAGACTGACGAGAATAGGAGACCCTCGACAAATTTATCGTGACCACCAAGGTTCCGGCATCAACATCAAGGAAATGAGCACGAGGAAGTAGATACCGGGGTCGGAGGAGGCCCGATCTTTTGAAGAGGCGGATGTTGGGTTCATGGGGATAATAAAAGTTGTTGAACCTCCATGAACAAAGTTTATAGAATTGGGAAACCGAAGCTGCTAATTCCCAAATTTTCAACCACCACAAATGCATCCTTGAAGAACACAGGAGACACAAGTAGGACAGCTTGCCCAACCACGCAAAAGCAGGAGGGAAGATGCCTTCCCAGTGACACAAAGAAAAATCCAAAAAGTGCATGGTTGTCTGTTTGAGAGTGGGAAGAGTTAGAAAGATGAAAGAAAAAATGACGACAAGAGAAAGAAAGCCCGGAAAAGGAAGAATCTTTGGAGAAAAAGAAAGAAGGAGTGGACGGGAAAGGATATAACAAAGGCTCTGGAGCACAACAGTCCCATTTCCATAGAAATGAAATCGAGATAGAGGAAGCGGTTGCAAGGTTTTGAAAACCTTTCGGAAGGTAGAGATCGGTATGCCTTCACGAAGTGGTGACTCGAGGATGCCACTCTGCAAAATTCACGAAGGACATCTTGAGCAAGAAAGAAAGATAGTAGAAGAAGGGATGGTAGAATCTCACTTTGCTTTACTTGTGATGTCTTGTGATAAAGAAAATTGCCCGGAAAGATGAAGGACCGGGCTTTACAATTCCTTGCATCATTGGAGAGTTGAATTCAGAAAGCTCTTTGTGACTCGGGAGCTAGTATAAACTTGATGCCTCTTTACTTGTGCCAAGCAATTAAGTTTGGGGAGGTTTATTCCCACCATTTGTTACTCTTCAAATGCGAGACATATCGTGGTGAAACACAGAAGGAGTCTTGGAAGATGTCTTTGGTCAGCACATTGGGAAATTTGTTTTTTTCGTTAGACTTACCGTCATTACGGACATGGAAGAAGATTCCCAGTACCCTTGCTATTGGGAACCATTCCTAACTCTTTGGGTACATACGATCGACATGCAAAAGGAGTTCTTGCAGGGGTTGGAAGAAGGCTGCTGCTTTCAACGATCAAAAGCATGCGAATATAGATATAGACGAGAGAAAATTGCAATGTAGTTGATGATGTCTATACCTACAACCCTGATGTTCACAATGATTGTAATGCTAAAATTTTTATCAATGAAAAATAGATGAATTCCAGTATATTGAAGATGACTACTCACACGATTGTCCATACAATGATTTTCATTCTATAAGCTATGTTGAGCTGTATAACAGTAATAAGAAATAATGAAAAGGAAATTGATGAAAACCGGTGAAGAGGGGCTAGTGTTGAAGAATTGCCAAGTCATTTGAAGTATGTACCCAGAATCACCAAGAGAACCAGGTGATTATCTCTGCTAGACTCGTGTATTTGAGGAACAGAGGTTAATATGAATCTTAAAAGCATAAAGTCTAGCTTGGTCCGTTGAGGAATTGAAGGGTATCGGTCCATCAATTTGCATGCACAAAATTATGCTAGAAGAAACTGAAGCCATCATAGAACATCCAGAAAGGCTGAATCCATTGATGAAGAAGTGGTCGAGGAAGGAGGTACTTTCAGTGCTGAATCTTTGGTTTTATCCTTCAATTTCGGATAGTCCTTGGGTGACCCCGGTCCATGTGGTACCAAGAGGGTGGAGTTCTTGTGATCGCAATGAGAAAAATGAATTGAGTTCAACCAGAGCGATGACGGGATGGAGGGTATGCATTGATTACGGGAAATTTGAACACGGCCACGAAAAGATCATTTCCATACCGCCGTTACGATCGGATGTTGGGCCAGTTAACGAGACACCCTCATTTTGTTTTGGATGGGTATTCGAGGATACAATCAGTTTGCTATTGCACACATTGACCAAGAGAAGACTACATTCACATTGCCCTATGGTACCTTTGCCTTGGAAGGATGTCATTTGGGGGCGTGTAATGCTTCTGCTACATTCGAAGGTGTATGATATCGATATTTTCAGACACGGTTGAAGAGGTTGTAAATTTTATGGATGACTTCACTTTGTGTATGGATCCAGTTTGATGATGTTTGAAGAACACAGGCTTAGTGCTTCAAGATGCGAGACAAGCGACTAGAATTGGGAAAAATGCCATTTTATGGTAACGGAAGGTATTGTTCTTGGGCGTAAATTTATTCTTTTGGTACGAAGTAGACGATCAAGGTATCCATTATCAAACTCTTGGACCACCTACCACGCGTTAAAAAGGGTAAGAAACCTTTGGGCATCTTTGGATTTTATAGGAGATTCATCAAGACTTCTCAAAATGGCCAGGACCCTTGTGCGATTCTTTGGAGAAGATCTGAGTTGATTTTGATGACTCTGAAAGGATGCTTTTGAAGAAATCAAAATCAGTTGGTACAAGCACCTATAATGGCTGCACGAGAATGGGATCGGGGATTTGAAATAATGTGTGGCCTTGATGATTTTGCCATGGGAGTGTTTAGGCGAATAAAGAGAAAGTATTGATGTATACTATGCTAATGGACCTTGATGAAGCACAAAGAGAACTACTCAACAAGCGAAGAAGAAAGGAGATGCTAGCCATAGTATTTGCTTGTGAAAAATTTAAGTGATACATTTTAGGATCCCATGTGGTAATTCACGCGGTCGTACGGCCAATCGAATACTTTATGTCGAAAAGGAAGGCCCAAGCGAGATTGATAAGATTAGGTCTTTGTACATTTGCGGGAGTTTGATTTGGAAATCAAGGATAAAAGGGATGTGACAATGTGATAGCTGATCTTGTCAAGAGTAGAAAAAAGCGGTGATGAAAGAAGAAAATGTGATGTGAGAGAACTTCCCGGATGAAGCGATTGTTTAAGGTTTCCTTCCGACTTCCATGGTATCTTGATATTGTGAATTATCGGCGTGCGATGTGCCTTAGGTCGGCTAGCGAAGAAGGAAGGCTTCGAGCGACAGCAAGTATTATATTTTGGGATGACCCACTATTATTCAAAGAGTGCTGACATGATAATAAGAATGTGCGAGTGAGCAGAGGAAACATTTTAAATGAATCTTTGTACATCTTCATATGGGGACACATTTTTACGGAAAGAGCGACTCACGAGATACTCCGATCGAGGATTTTATTGGCCTATCTTGAGATTGTGCTGAGTAGGTTAAATTGGCTGTGATAGATGCCC
Source organism: Tetrastigma voinierianum (assembly GCA_016808115.1). Classification (NCBI taxonomy): domain Eukaryota; kingdom Viridiplantae; phylum Streptophyta; class Magnoliopsida; order Vitales; family Vitaceae; genus Tetrastigma; species Tetrastigma voinierianum. The sequence continues at coordinate 5,289 of JAEQBH010007616.1, forward strand.
AGATTGGAAATATCAGCGACGAGATGAAATGCCCTCAGGAGGTATTATGGTGATACAAATTTTTGATGTATGAGGAATAGACTTTATGGGACCTTTCCACCATAATTTGAAACCTATATCGCTATCGGTGAATTCATTTCCAAATGGGTGGAAGCCGATGAACTTGTCAAAGGAATGATGCTAAAGCGATTTGTGAGTTTCTTGAAAAGAATATTTTGAAAGCTGATTTGGAACACGAACTATCATTAGTGATGGGAACCCACTTTACCAAACAAAATATTTGCGAGAACTCATGAAAGCGGTATGGGATCAAGCATGTAATGAGTTTAGCTTATCATCCCGGACCAATGGACAAGCGCGAAATTTCCAACGGGTGAATCGAAGAATGCTTGAAAGGCGGTGAGCTGAAGCGGGAAGGATTGGTCTTCCAAACTTGATGATGCACTTTAGGCTTCTGGGGCGCAAGGGAAGAAGGTACGCCAACTATCTGAACTGGAAGAATTGAGAAATGAAGCCTATGATAATGCTAGAATATCTGAAAACCAAAGTGAAGAAATGGCATGATGAGAATTTTGAGAAAAAGAAGAGTTCGGAGCGGGAGCAGTTTTTCTTGTTTAATTCTAGGCGAAATTGTTTCGGGAAATTAAAATCCAAATGGAGTGGGCCATACACAGTGGTGTCAGAGTACTGTTGGAGCGGTGTGTGAGGGTGATAATGGGAAGAATTCAAGGTCGATGGACGGAGGTTAAAGCATTGTTATCTAAACGAGGAAGAGGAAAATGAAGAACTCATTTGGTTCTTAAGGAAAAGAATAAGTACCATGACAACAAGTCAGCTAAGGACTCAAAAGCGAGGAGCTAATGGGACATGACCCATAAGGATTTAATTTTTGATTTTAAGTTTTGAAATATTTTTTCTTTTAGTTTGCTGAGGATTAGGTCATATTGTTGTTTTTATAAGGATAGATTTAATTTTTAGAAATCAATTGTAGTTTAAGTGATTTTTCTTGAATATTGCAGTGAGAGCTTACGCAAGGTTTAAAGACATGAATGGCAGAGCAACTCAGGGAACAATTCCGACGTAACTTGCAGAAAAGTCTGACTTGAGAAGAAAAGAGGAGTAACCTTCTCCTGACTTGATTACGTAGATATACTTAGATTGATTGTCTAAATCTTTGTAGGAGATGCACGAAGAGATGTCTAAAGGGTTAGAACAATAAAAATTCAAGGTTCTTGAGATCATTGACAGGGCTTAGGTCGCGACGAGGAAGGTTATGTCGCGACATAAGTGATGTCGCGACAAAACATTGATGTAAGTGACCCGTTTGAAGGTAATTTGAGTATTGAAGGAAGAAGGTATATGTCGCGACACCTGCTGTGAAGTCGACAGTCAGGATTTCAAAATGAAAAATGATGTCGCAACAACTGACAAGGTAGGGAAATAGTGGGGGAATAAAACAAGAATAAAAGGATGTCGCAACATGATAATCAAACAATTCCTAAAAATCCACTGATGTCGCGACAAACTTAGCATGTCGCGACATAAAAGAGTTTTTAATGCCATTAACTCACTTTAAAAAGCCCTAAATTCAATGATCTCAAATAAAAAGAGGCGAAATTGAAGTCGCGACATGTTTTTAATGTTGCAATTGAATCAGAAATAAAATAAGAAATTTGAATTGAATTGTTGTGTGCTATTTTGAATTTGTTTGTTCAATGTTGTGTTGCTTTGTGATGCATAGTTGGGGAAATTAAAGTATGATTTATTTCAAGAATAAAATTGCGATATGTAATGTTGAAATGAATGAAGCAATCGGTTTAGGGAATGGCGAAAAACAACAAAAGCGAACAAGGACCAAATGAATACAATTTCATTGAAACACAAAGTGCAAAAGTGATTTAAATTTAATTTGTTAAGTCAGGCCAGGAAGTATTAAATTGAAGGAACAAAACATATTTTTGAGATTGTGGTATGAACAATGAGTCAAGGAACCTGTGTTGGATACTAAAGAGTTTAACTACTCATCAACAAAATTAATCAAGGAACTCTAATGGTCAATAACTTGTTGCTTCTTGATTCTAGAACTTGTTAGATTATTGATTGAGGGCGAAATCCTAGGTGATACGACGAGAAATGATCTGGGGCCATTCTTGGAAAGTTTGAGCCATTCAAAGCCATCCTATCTATATGCTAAAGCATATACCTTAGTTCAAATTGAGCCAATCAAGCCTTATTTCTAAAAATTGGCAATTTAAACCTTGAACCTTCCAAAAGAATCAATAACTGATAAGAACCTGTGATTGCAAGAATGAAAGAGGGAAGAAGGGAAATCAAGTTTAGAGGTTGTTTTGAAGAACTCAAGGAGAAAGAAAAACGAGAAAAGGGAATGAAAAGGAAAAGGGTCAAAAACAGAAATACAATAAAAATAAATAAAAATAAATAAAAAAAAAAAGGGGATAAGTTTTACTTTGTGGCCTAATTCTCTTGAACTATTAAGTTCTTAGGGGTGTTTCAACACCTAGTACCCTAATGCCATCTGGTATGGGAGTTACTAACCCAAAGTTAGCTAAGGGTGTTAGAAAGCCCCTGAAGGTAAAACATTGCCTTATCCACTGAATGGTGACAAACAACAAGGAAATTCCCAGGTTGAATTACAAATGAGAAATGGGAGCATACAGTTCTAAATAGAAGAAATCAGGAGATGTCCCAAAATGAAGTTTGGGGAGTTTATTAAAAGAAACTACAAGGAGGAAAAGAGCGAGTAGTGAGAAAGAAAGAGAGAAAAGTTTAGGGTAATCTAAACCCGAAAAGTTCCTTTCTATCCTACCCTTACCCCAACTAACATTACCAAACCCCAGAAAGACACGATTGATCTTGAAGGATGGAATTTACCTACATTAGTGGAGATCGATATAGACAACAAGCTTATGATTTGGAAAGGCAATAAACGGTAAAAATTGGCAACGAAAGGACCTAGGGAGTTAAGTGAATAATTATGAAGATGAGAAAGGAAAACGAATTTATTTTTCAAGCGAATCCAATGATTATGTTGTTTGTAAAACAATTTCATGAGATTTAGTTTTGTATACTATAAAGTAGAAACCAACCTTAGGCCCCGGACTTGAAGCTAGATAATAAAAAACAATGCAACCTTGTATTTCCAAAATTAAATTGACTTCTCTTTGCAAAAAGCGAGAATGAAAAATGTACTTTGTTTGAGGACAAAACAATTCTTTCTTTTAACTTTTAGCGAGGGCCAATGAAACTTTAAGTTTAAGGGGAGTTTGATGAGCTTAAAGTCATCTATTTTAGTCCATTTTTACGTTTGATTTTAATGTAAAAAGGAATGAGTAAGATAGAAACTATTAAGAAACTCACAAATTTGTTATTTGCGAGGGAGTATAAAGAAAGAAGAAAATGAGTGGAAAATGTAGCAAATGGTGGAATAAAATATGCGAAATTGGCTGGCGGGGAATGAAACAAATGGTTGATTCATTGATGCGATTTTGGGTACCACGGACCGGATATGAGGTAGCGACATAAGGATAAGTGAAGGAAATAAGCAGTCGCGGCGGGAATCACGGATAAACGGTGAGGATTAACGAGAAACTAAAGAGGGGAATGATGTCGCGGCGACTATCGTGATGTGTGACGAGGGTTTGATGTCGCAACTCGGGATGGAGAATTCGCGACAAGAGAATAAGCCTTGAAGCTATGGCGGGTTTGGAAGGATGAGTGAGTTAGCCCGGAAAATTTGTTGTGGCGAGCAGTAGTAAGCGACACCCAAGCAACGGTGAAACCTAGGTATGAGGAAGTTGATGTGGCGACAAAGGATTGATGTCGCGATGATGGCATTTATCGATTGAAGGCTGTGGATTCATTTGAATTTGATGTCGGCGATAAGGAGATTGATGTCGCGACATCGGGAACGGCTCATTTGAAGCCTGCGAAGGCGTGAGTGATAGCCAGCGATAAGAGATTGATATCGCGACATCATGAGCGACGATTGAGCTGCATGGGCTTAGAAGTTATTAATACGCGACGTGAGATGCGATGTCGCGACATGGATGATGTCAGCGACAAAGGATTTGAAGTCGCGACTTGAGCGGTAACTGGGCCAATCGCCGGAAATCCTGGCCGAATGCACGTTGGGATTAGGGCGGCCGAAACCTATAAATACGCGACTACCGGAGAGAGGCGGTCGCGGTAGCGAGAGGAAGATGGGTCGCCTAAGGCTTCATTTTCGTTTTCTTTTCTTTTCTTTTCTTTATTTTCTTTTAAGTTTCGTCGTTTTAAGAGTATATTATTTTTCATTTCTTTTATTTTCGTTTTATTTTTACGGATCTTGATGTTATCGTTTTGAAGTGATTTGAATCTGAATTCAATTCTTTTCAAATTACTACTGGAATGTTTGAAATTGGAATAATTGCAGATTAAACTCTTCAGTTTCATAATGCGATTATTCTTATGATCGGAGAATGTTGTAGTGTGTAATTAGGTAATTGGGGAACCCGGCTTCCATTGAGTAAATATTATAGTCAATTTATCTTTCTGTAGTTGTTTCCAACGACATGAATTCGGTTCTGAATTTACTTCTAGTTTTGGGTTTGATGTTTCGATCTGAATATCGAGTTTCTTATACCCGTTAGATTTGTTTCATTGCTGCGATTCAATGAGGTCCTCTGGTGCCACAGGAGAAGACATTCGAGAGTTAAGAACATTTTATTTGAGGTATATTACCACCTTTATTAGAGATCTTGAGCTTTGTAGGATTTACTTGGATAAAATCCTCTTCTCACTTGAAATCAGAAAGGGTTGAGCAGAGTTATCAATTTAAACAAGCAAAGAGAGTTCACCTCGGTCGGGATTAGTGAGGCTAATCCAGTGTTAGCTGAGATCTAATCCAAGGAGAGGGTAGTCTATTCTAATTTTGAGGAAGAGTAACCTGGAAGTTGTATATCCTTGCTTGGCCAGGTAACTTGGGAGCAAAGGTTTACGATCAGAAGTAAAATGAATTTATGAAGTATTGCAAAGAAAATACCCCGGATTAAGGAAAACCCTTTTAAAAAGTAGTTATCTCATTTGTCTTGAAGAATCGGGGAAAAATTAGATAATGAAATGTGGAGTTTGGAGATCAGCTATACTACTAAGCGCCTTGGAATGATTTTAAAACTGAAATGATCAAAAAATTTAATCAGTGTTAACTACAGGAATTGATACTTCACTATAGCAGTATTCTTGATGGGTACTCAGAAAGATAACTATTCAGTGACCATTTATTTTCTTAAATATTCATTATTCTTTATTCTTTATATTCCAGATTATTTGATTGTTCACTCATTTTCCTTGTATTCGTATAATTTTCCAGCTCCTTAAGCTGGATCCTACTATCATTTTATGGTCCAAATAGTATGGAGATTGAGTAGTCAGGGTAGTTGATTTAAAATTCTTGAGATCTACGTAGGATCGTGCTCTGAGACTTAAATCATTTTATTACTTGTCGACCTTTGTGCACTTCAGTCTCGGATAAGGAAACCAAATTTGAAAATGATTTACTCTAGGAGATTTTTAGTTTATATAGTATAATGTCAACAAGTTTTATGGCACCATTGTGGGATTATTTAATAGTCCTTTATTAATTTTATTTACAAACTTGTGTATATGTCATTTTGGTCTCGCTCTGACAATCTTCGAGAACCCTTTTGTGGACAACCCTCTAGATAGAGTTCATTGGATGACCTCCGATATAATTTATTGGACAACCCTCAATATAATTTATTGGACAACCCTCGATATAATTTATTGGACAACCCTCAGTACCATTTTATTTATGCACTCACACACCGTTCACGCGATGTACACAGTACGTGTGATGATAATGTCCTTTGCATAATATCTCCGTTACATGCATCACCACGGCTTCATGTAACGATTATATTCATGCTTCATCTCAAGCATCATGTTAATATCTCGATATCAACATCAATATTCCACACAATCTGCGAGTTATTCAAACAGCAATAACACCGCAGCGAGATCATGATATCAGTTCACGTGCTCAGTGGCCAATCGATTAAAAGCGTAGTTAAAACTACACAAACACGGACAAGCCCAGGGTCCCTACGGTAGTTTTCAAGCCCATTTTAGGAACATCGACCCGTCACACCGAGAGGCACACACCTGCTTATGTCATGGCTCTGAAATGAAAGATTAACAGACGGGAAGAGCCCCCACCTGCCAGGCGTAGATCAGGTTCAACTGCTTTGCAACTCCTTTGTTCTTAAATCAGAGAACTGTTGGTTCTCTTTTTCTCCTCCATTCTCTTTCCCCATTTTTCCTTTTATTCTCTTCCATTTCACACCGGTTCTCTTAGGTGGAGAAGATTTATCTAGGTGTAGAACACCTCTTCTTTTCTCCCTCATGACACCGTAGCATCCCACATGTCATTCACATGCCCTTTTCTTCCCACTTTAAATTCCTCGTACAAGCCTATCGAGACACCTAGCATCCGATAACATTTACATCATGCAGAGATCACTTTCTCTAGACACGTAGCCTACCTACATGTATCCATGTGGTGTGGGACTTTGTGCCACTTGTCATTTGCTAATTTGTCCAATTTCCTCGAAATACGTACAAATCCCGACTGTCTCGGAATTCAAATTGGAAGGCTATGTATAGATTTGTGAGACGAACTTCAGCGGTATGTCGAGTCATCATCAAAGATCTAGAAAATTTCCGGATTTTGACCGAAATTACCATTTACCCTTTTTCGAAATTAGTTTCGGGGCTTCACACCATGAGATTCGACTGTTTGTCTCTCATAATTAGAATCTTAGCTAACACGGGATTGAGATTATTGTACCAAATTGAGGTGAAACCTCTTAGAATTAAACTGATAGATCAATAGGTGGCTCTCATGCCTTGGGAACACACTCCTGCTATCATCTAGGACGTAACCTTGAAATCAGAGGTTAGAACATCACTAGTGATGTATCAAAGTGATCTTTAAAGTACATTAGTTCTATGAATATCAATACAATATACCCCCAAGTGACTGCTCTTTGCTCTCAGGTCATCCATCCCTGTGTCACCTATGGGGATCCTACAAATCAAAACACAAATACAGCTCTTTCTGGGTATAGAACACTTATATTCAGAAAAGCTCAATGTAAGAGTAATACCAATTAAATCACTCCAATTTTCACTCCCAAATAACATTAAAATACTATAAACAGTAATCAAAACAACATATTTTTCCTAGAGGGATGTTAGCCTTCCATTACTAAATTACAAATGACAATGACTAGTTGATCGGACAAATTCATTAGTGTAATCAGCCAAGAAACCAGATTCCAAAAATTTCCAGATTCCACTAAAGTTCAAACATAAATGAAGCTTGATTTACAATCCCAATCTAGCTGGAATCTAAACTAGAGATCCCTTTCTAATCACAAAAAAAAAGAAACAAAATATAGAAACAATACTAAAAAGTAAAATAAAAAGGAAAAAATATATACCACGAGGCTTCAGCTCCTCCAAAAAGCACAAATTGGATGAAAAACGACTGAAAGCTACTTACTCCTCTTTAGGAGCTTGATGACTATAGGCATCAGACGTTAGGTATTGAAAATGGAGTCAAAATACGAGCATTTGAAAGCGAAAATTACGCTAGTCTTGTGCCGTGGGCAATGTAATATCGATGCCCGCGACATTGGGCTATGTTGTGGATCGAATGCGGTGTCACGACATTGAAAATGCGGTGAGGCAATTACACGTTCTAAGTTGCGAGGAATGTCGGTAGCAATGTTGCGACATGGAAGATGCGATTATGCGTGGATGGGGTGCGGTGTTCGGCATTGCCTTAATATCGCGAACTTTGATGTCGCGACATTGCAGAGTCGGTTCCTAATCGTTTATTGCGTCTTCGTGACATTGAGTTGTGATGTCGGCGTGACTTATTGAGTCTATGTTACGATGTTGCTATTTGATATTTGCTACATTTGCCCTTTAGTGCTTCTGATCTAATGTGATGTCGCCGTGATGTTGTGGCGATGTCCACGACATTATTAATTCATTCCGCCTTGGTGATGGCATACGTCACACAATGTCGCGGCATTCTTGATTAATGTCGCGACATTGTATCTTTCTTTACTAATCTTTGATTTACTTGCTTCTTCACTAACGATTTTTGCTTCTTTTCCTTAATTTCCTACAAAACATAAATCTTGGTGAAGACTCCATTATTTTACATTAAATTGAACTTTGAAGCCATAAATATGCATGGAAAATGGGCTTAAAAATAGATGAGTTTTAGACTCATCAAAGGATATAACACAGCATACAATGCCCCTTCCCATGTTTCAGCGCTGCATTATAGCTATTTTTTTCGGTTAGGTAGAAAACATTATGGAGATCTTCATGGATGTTTTTTTAGTCTTTGGAGGCTCTTTTAATCATTGTCTTAAAAATTTGGAGCTAGTCTTTGCAAAAGATGCGAGAAAGAACCTTGTATTGAATTAGGGAGGAAATGTCATTTCATGGTTTAAAGGAGGGCTGAATCTTTGGGAGCCTTAATGTTTCTTGATGGGACTTAAGGTTGATCATGCCAGATTTCTACCATTCGAGCTCTCATGCCATAAGCTATAGTAAAGGGAGTGAAGGGTCCTTGGACATCTTTCGGTTCTATAGAGAAGATTTATAAGGGGTTTTTCAAATATTTGCTGATTATGTGTAGATGGTTGAAAATGGATGCCACTTGCAGTTTTGATGAAGCATGTATGAAGGAATTCAGAGCTCAAATCTAGATTGGTTTTATTTTATGTGTGATCTTTGTGTTAGATCTAAAGACCATGTAAGATTATATGTGATGCAAGTGACTTTGCCATTGGAGCAGTTTTGGGTCAGAGGCAAAACAAAGTTTTCAAGGCTATCTATTATGTGAGCGAACATTGAATGATGCCGAAGAGAACTACACAACCATGAAGAAGAGATGTTGTTGATGAGAATGAGTCTTGCTTCACTCACGGAAAAATGATGCAAACGAGATTCATAAGATGGAGTGCTGCTTCTCGAATTTGATTTGGAAATAAAGGATAAGAAAGGAGTGAAATGTGGTAGCTAACCACCTATCTAGTCTTGAAAGAGTGCGATTATTTGAAGATATTATCAAGGAGATCATTGAGACTTTTCTAGATGAAGGCGCTTATGGTCATGAGCATTTCGATACCTTGGTATTAATGTTGATTTTGTAAATTATTGGCTTGCGATGTGCTTTCTCCACGAGCTGGAGTCACCGATAAATTTTTTCAAATATTAAATCATACCAATGGGATGACCATCTATTGTTTAAGAGGTGTGAGAATCAAGTGATAAGAAGATGTTTACTACAAGAAGAGTATGATAAGGTACTAACCAAATTTCATTTTTCACCTTATGAAGGATATTTTTGTGGGGAGAGGATAGCTCAAAAGGTGCTACAATGCGGATTCTTTTTTGTACTCTATTACAAGATTACCATCATTTTATGCAACAATGTGATAGATGCCAGGCAAGCTTGGAAACATCACTAGGAGAATGAAGTGCCGTGAGCAGTATCCTTGAAGTGGAAATATTCAATGTATAGTGCATAGATTTCTTGAATCATTTCCTCTTTCTTTCATAAATTTGTATAACTTTCTAGCGACGGAATATGTATCAAAGTGGATTGGCATGTGCCACGCAAGAACAATGCTAAAACGGTGGTTAAGTTCATCCACAGAACAGCACTCACCCGATTTGGAAGTCCAGGATGCATTGGCGTGGAATCCATTTTTTAATAAAGAGCAATGTTTTCATTGCTTGCAAAATATTGTGTGAAACATGCGAAGGGCCTTCCCTATCATCCGCAATCAAATGGACAAGCGAAAATCTCAAATAGAGAAATAAAAAACATATTGGAGAAAACAATTAACATGTTAAGGAAGGATTGATCACAAAAATTGGATGATGCACTATGGGCACATGGGAACCGCCTTAATCTAATAGATGTCACCCTTCCACTTGATCTTTAGAAACCTTGTCATTTCTCATTGAGTTAGAACATTTGTGCAATGTGGGCCATAAAAAGAAGCTTTCGATTTCAATCTTAAGAGGCAAGTGAAAAAGACTACTCCAACTCGATGAGCTAGAAGAATTGAGAAATGATGCATATATAGGAACTCTTTGTATTTACAAAGACCCCGAACAAAGAAATGGCATGAAAAGAATATATTCTGAGATAATTTAAGATCGGTGATAAGTTCTACTCTGATTCTAGGTGAAACTCTTTAAGGGAAAGTTGACGTCAAGAGTAAATTACAGAGCCCTTATCTTTTGTGATACCTTCACGCTGTATGGGTCGTTAGGTAAAATCTAGTTAAGGTGAAGAATTCAAAGTCAATGGGAAATGACTAAATGAATTTGCGAAGCATGTAGAGTTGGTTGAGGAAATTGACTTGAAAGAGTTAGATTTATTTGAACCATGCGCCGTTAGGATCTTGATAGGTGTGAATCTTGTTAGCATTCATAATATGATTTTCATGTGTTTTATACAAAAATAAATGCTAGATTCATTACCAATATCTTATAAGAAAGTTTAATCTGACTGCTTATGTTTTGCGAAGGGATTAGAAGGAAAATCATGCAAAGTGATGGAAAAATGAGTGAAGAAAGTTCTGGCGAGCTGAAGGAATTTTGCTATGCTTTGCCACGGCGAAAAGGTTCATCCATATGAATGAAGGCTTTTCCTTGCGAAGCCAGGCTTAAAGATGAGCCACCGGGTTCTCATGAAAAGCTATCCTTCGCCAGCGAAGAAAGCATAGATCATAAGACAACTCTCGGGTTTTATACGGTGAAGAAACCTTTATCGCGGTGAAGACAACGAGGCTGGACCAGCAGGCTTGAGTTTTAAGTCGGCATTGGCTAGCCCGTTTTCAATGCATATAATAGTAGTCTTTTAAACTTATTTAGGGTTTCGATTTTGAGAGAGCACCCTCCTTAAGGTTTCTCCTCTTTAACTAACTGACCATTATTTTAGGGTTTGAAGTTTTGTTCATTTATACTTTAGATATGGTGTAATATTGAGGATTAAACTCATTAGAGGAACCTGTAGTTATGATGTAGAGGTTTGAGCTAATTTTCCAAATCCAATCTATTTTTGTATCTATAAACTCTACTCACATTGTCGTCTTTTGATATTATGTTTATCTTAAATATGATTTTGTTGGATTGTAGTTCTGATGAGTAGTTGAACTTCCCTACAAGGCTAATTGTGGAAGTTGATGTTTGGTTTATATATTTTATGATTTTGTGAATTCATGTTTGCATTGGATATTGGTTAATTGTAGTTCTTAGGATCATTATGGTTTTGTCCCCAATTGATTTATGTTGAGACATGGGTTTAAGACCTATTTGCACAAAGGTTTCCATAGTATTGACTGAGTATACCCTCAGGTCTTAACCTCTACCCCAAGTGTGTCTAAATTAAGAAATCAGCCTAACCTAATCAAAGTCTAGGAATTAGGAATGCCTGATGTTAGATGGATTTCATTAGAATTGTAACATCTTAGCATTATGTGAGATCATTATGGATTGAGAGGTGATCGGCGCGTGCATAGTCCGGAAGTAGTCTATTGTATGGAATGAGAGGTGATCAATAGCATTCGAAGATTGCCTTATAAAGTACCATATGACCTAGATAGACCCGAAAGGAGAATAGGGAGCAGGTGTGAGAATTTAAGGGGGAATGCGAGACTTAAACCTCATGTAGGAGTCCTTGGACATGTAAAAGTATATGTTCCCTCCAGTGGTGGTTAATGGATATAAACCATAAATGCTTGATGGAGAACTGATCAACCTTGGTATCTTTCCTTGAGGTCATATCTCATATATTATCCTATTCCTTGTGAGTGGACATTGATCACATCCTGTTTTGTTTTGTTTTTAGTTTAGTTTAGGAAACCCCTTTTTCACCCAACATCGAGTTGCTCAAATAGTGAATGACTTTAGTAGCCGGGGCACTCAATCCTCACTAAAACCACATCTTCCCTGTGGGATCGATATCTAGACTTTTGGTCCACTATATTACTTGTATGATCCATACGCTTGCAGAAATAGCTAACAAATGCGGCTTAGTCGAGCTAGCGACACTAAACTTAGTGCTTATTAGGAGTCAACCCAAGCTTTGTGGAGGTTCCTTTTCTTTTTATTTTCATTTATTTCCTTTATTAACCTTCTTTTTGGTTTTTATTTTTTTGTTTAGGATCCTAGATATGTTTATGTTTTTGTTTTTGTGTGTTTTAGTTTCAGTTCCTTGGGGGCGTTAGAAAAAGAGTAAAATGTGGAGATAAAGGCTTGGAAGAGTGCACATGATATATCAAGGGAGGAAATTTGAATGATAATAAGAAATTTGAAGAGTTTTGAGAACCAAGACCTTGAAAGATATGAGTCGTGGAGGTTTTGAATAGAAAGTGGTAGTTCTGAATATGAGATACAATTTGATTCTAAATGAGTGCAAGTGTACTCATTGTTCAGCAAGTAATATAGTGTAAATGTACGGGTGTCGAACCGCCAAGGAGTGATTATGAGTACTGAAATTAGGAGATTTTCTTTATCGGAGTGAATGTTGAGCTCGGGGTAGGTGTGTAAAGTGAGGTGAGCGTGGGCGGGTGCAGAAACCAAGTATACACGTCGAGTACATGTAGTATAGTGGCTCGTAAAGTGTTGTCCCACATGGAGAAGTGTGTTGATTACTGAATTTTCACTCTAAATATTATCTGGACCTAAAATTCTAGTGAATTTTGACTAACGTAGAGAAAAACTAATCCTAAGTTGTTTGCTAAATCAATTGGTAAAACTAGGGTTTGCACTTCACTTGCCACACTCGATGGATTTTTTAACCTAGATGGATTATTCCTTCAATATATTAGTATTGATTTCTGATGGCGGATTGATCGTGCCCTATAAGATATTCTCTCTCGAGATATATTTACCTACCTCGCTAAGTAGGAGTGTATTGCATCTACAGCTTGACCACAGACTTTGGAAACAATTAAATGTTTAAATACTAAATGCCACACTTGGAACAAGATATCTCTATTCATTGTTATTAAGTGTTGCTGCGGTATTTATATCTAAGTTATCATCTCTCAATCTCATACTCCCAACAAAAACACGCCAATGTTATTAGAAACACTACCATATAATCTGAGAAATAGAGCAAATCGAGATAAAATTAATATATATATATATATATATATTGAATAAAAATAAATATAACAGAAGAATTAAATCCATCCAAGCGTAGCGAAGGCTATAAAAAACCTAGAAATAAAGCTAAAGCACCTCTAAGTTGAAGAAAACCATCAAAGAGGATGAGAATAAGTAATTTTTGGTAAGCCCCATCTTTTCTTGACTTTTTTCCATAAGATTTGTGCCACCAAGGTGTTTCCACCCTAAAGAGAACCCCCTTTCAAAAAGCTCCCAAATCAAAATGCAAATCAAGTTTCTTCTTTCCTAGGGCTTGTTTGGATTTTATATCACAAATTAGACCTAAACGTGCTTCAAATGGAGTGGAGCTTCCATCTGCTTGTTATAAACGAGCTCTTTGTAGCTCAAAAATGCCTTCTATAGGGGCTACTGTTCACCCGCTATAGCAACACTGTTCACATGCTATAAATTTGAACACTTAGAGCAGTAGGGCACTTATTTAACATAAACACTACTAAAAACTAAGTAAAACATAGGGCTAAAATGAGTATTTTATATACTCATCACTGAGCAAATTAAAGCATCCCGATCAAAATAACTCAAAACAAAACAAAAAAACTGATAATGACATGAACTAAGAATAATGAGATTAGTATGATAATATGATTCCAAGAAGAATCATTATGAACACAATTTAGCAATATTCGCATTTTCAACTAAAAATTAGGATCCTTAAACTTTTAATCTTTCTAAGGAACATGGCAAAGTAAAGCATGGTGACAAGAAATCCTTGAGTCCTCAATGACCTTTCGAAACTAAGTGTAGTGATAGCATGATCTCAATGTATTGCAAGATCCTAACACCTCGAGCTTAAGTTCAATGACCTATTTGGAAGAAGCTAACTAAGAAAGGATAAGAACACACCATTTTTATTCATACCTAAAAATTACCTAAATACTTAAAAATGAAAGACAACTAATGCGAAGAAGTTTTAGATGAGTGTTCCTATAGAGGGGATCTATTGGTGACTCCCCACCAGTTGGTTAAGGGCACCAAGCATTAAATTCCCTTCAAACTTATCAAGAGCCTCAGCGAACTCTCAAAGGCCCTAGGTTGTGGGAAGGATCCATCTTTTGTCCCATGCGGGGCCGTGGGAGTCAATGACTCTCAACCGGGTTGTCTCAGGGCATTAGGCTGAAGGCCTTGGGCGAATTGCAGGGATTCAGATTGGATACAATCCCACTTATCGTTATTCACATGCCTATTTTTACTCTCTTTTTTTCACTTTTCTCTTTGTTTTTGTATTTTTTTATTTTTTTTGGTTGGGGCTCAATGGAAATCATCTTTTGATTAGGTGTCTCATCACTTAGGTGGTTAGAATCCCCAAAGTTAATTGAATTCAAGGCAAAGGGGTCTGAGACCAAGGTATACAAGGGAGACCAAAAGTGTGTGTGTGATAGATTCCTTGAGAAATAGTTTCTTGAAGCACTAGGGAGGTGATTAAGCTAAGCCACCCTTACAAAGCAAGCACACAATTCCAAATCATTTAAAAACCTAAGGGTCCAATTCCTTTTTACACTTGGCTTTTTTGAATAGTTGTGTTCAAAATGACCTTCTACTAGCCCGACAGGCATCAAGCTCGCACTCATTTTGAGAACATGAAAACAAACAAAATAAAGAAAGACAAAGCACATGCAAACAACCTAAACAAATAAAGCACAATAACCAAAATAGGTAAGAGGAGATACAAAGTTGGATTTTGAAAAAAATTGAATTCACAGATTCACCCACCACAAACTTGAATTAAACTTTGTCCTCGTGTGAAACAAGCGAGAATGGATAAGTACTCCACGAGGGTTGATCAAGTGTGCTCGAGTCTGCTCGATGGGCTATGACTTGCTATGGAGGCAAAAGGTGTTTGGAGGATTAGACCACAAGTCCAAATAGAGGAGAGTGCTTGAATATAGTTTCCTCTTTTGGTTCTTTAAGCCTCCCAAAATAATTGAACTTTGGGAATTTCCAACATTTTTAGCTTCCCTAAAACCAACTTTGAATCTTTAAAAACACAAAAATCAAAACACAAAACCAAAAAAAAAAAAAAAAAACACTAGATGAAGTAAGAAAATTTATTCAAAACCAAACTTAAACTAACTAAGAAATTGAAAACAAAACAAAAAACAAAAAAAACCTTTTGAACTTAGGCTGCCTCCCAAGGAGTTGCTCTGTTTTTTCGAGTCCAACTAGACTCTACCAACTACAGATATGTTGGTAATTCTTGCCTCCATATTTTTCTAAGAGGCGATGAGTCTTGCCTCCATCATTCTCTAAGAGGCGATAATTGTGCTCAATTAGCAACTTGAACACATAGTCTTCCAAAATCATTATTATTATTAATTTTTTTTTATTCACAATGGTGGCTTCCATTTCCTTAAACAACTGAATTGTGCATTCTTCTGTCTTAGGAATAGGGGTCATCTTCTCATTTTTCAACTCTTCATGCATCTCCCCCCCATAGAGCCATCTCCAGAATAGTCTTTACAACTTCATCATTTATCTTTTCATGTGATTCTGAAGAAGTTGGCTCATCTTCCTTCACAACTAAGGTTTCCAAAATTTTTGCATCATTCTCCACTGTTTGAAACTTCTCAAGTTCGTCATTACCTCTTGAGTTGATTTCTTCATTGTAGCTCAAGTTTTCTTCTTCTATTTTCACCCCAAGAGTAGATGGTGAACTCTCATGTTGTCATGGACATTACATCCATAATCTCTTGTTCCTTCATATGTATTTTGCAGCTAGTTCTTCTATACTCATGCTGCCATATTCTTTGGGTTGTTAACTCTCAGAGTATGGTTGAGAACCCGGGTAGCCATTGGAGCCATCTCTTAACCAGGCTCTTGAATGGCATGGGCTGAATTTGAACATTAGCCTTGTCAGTTCCATGAATTGAACAGGATGTTGGAGTTGACATAAGCTCTTTTCAATTCAGCCATGGTTGCCTCTAACTTAATCATTCTCTCCTGTAGAGGGTTGACATCTCATTTAAGTCGAAACCTGGGTAACTTGACTTGAAATTGGTCCATTTCAGCCATTGATCTTGAAAATTGAGGTTGTGCCATGGTAGATTCAGCTTGAGTTCTTCTTACTTCATCCATAGCTTCTTCTAGTCTTGATATTTGGACTTCTGGAGATTGAAGAGTGTTATAACTTGTATTCCATGAGGTGTCAGGGCAATGTTACCAACCCAGATTATAATTGTTCCAATATGAGGACCTCCATATGAAACTTGAACCATGTGTGCATATGTGGGTTCCTCCTTGGTCTGTCACTCTTTGATGATAGTCATTGGCCATTTGCCTCATTCCTAGTTGTTGATTAAGGAGAGCTAATGGGTGTCAACTTCGATGAAAGGATCCATTGTAGTTTAAACTTATGCTTCTCTTTTACTCTCTAAGCTAATCTATTTGTCGTTCTCTCTGCTCAAAGGGATCGAGGAACTAGTTCACCTTAACCTGTGTTCGCATGCACCGCAGTGTAACCTTCAAAAACCCTGAAAAAGGATAGTAGGGACGAGTCAGAAACAGCAGTATAAGATGAATAATAAATAATAATAATAATAATAAATAAATAAATAAAAATTGATCCAAGTAATGTATAAATACGCTATTGTCAATATCAAACACAACAACTATATAAACAATGTCATGAACTGACGGGCTGGGGTAGGTGTGTAAAATTGGTGTGAACGTGAAGCTGGTTTACATGAAGTATCTGCCGTCAGTACACGTAGTATAGTGGCTCGTCAGCGTAGTCCCACAAGATGCGGTGATTATTAAATTTACGTTTTTAAATATTATACGGACCTAAAATTTTAGTGAATTTTGTGCGTGAAAAACTAATCTAAGTTGTTTGCTAAATCAATTAATTAAAAACTAGGATTTTGCCTTCACCTGCCACACTCGATGGATTTTAACCAAGATGGATAATTCATTAAGTATATTAATTGATTTACGCTGGCAGGTTGATCATGCCTATAAGATATTCTCTCTCGAGATATATTTTCCTATCTCACCAGTAGGTTGTATTGCATCTCTGCCTCAACCCTAGACTTCGAAACACTTAAATGTTTAAACCCTAAATGCCACATTTGGAACCAAGATATCTCTATTCATTGATTGACCAAGTTTTCTCCTATTCATATCCTTGGGGTCATCATCTCTCGATCTCGAACTCACAGAAAAAACACGTGATGTTGGCCCCGAACACTACCATGTAAATAAAATATGGAAATAGAGCAAGTCGAGATAAAATCAATATATATACTAAATAAAAATAAATATAACAATTAATTCATTCAAGCATTAGCAGAGACTCGACAAAAACCTAGAAATAAAACTAAAACATCTCTAAGTTGAAGAAAACATCAAAAGAAAGAGAAATAGAAAGAGGATGAGAATAAACGATTTTGAATGAAAGCCCCATCTCATTTTCTTCAATCTCCTTCTTCTTCAAGCTTTTCCCCTTCAAGATTTGTGCCCTAGGGTGTTGCCACCCCTAAGGGCTCTGCAGCCAGCTCGAAATGCATCACCAAATCGGGTTTTTTTCTTTCTAGGAGCAGGCTTTATATCACTGAAATTGGACCCAAGCAGGCCCTAAAATGGGCTGGAGCTTCCCTGTGTAAACAAAAACATACTTGCGTTTTAATGTTTGTTCTGGTATAGCGAGTTGAAATTCTTCATTGCTTGCAACATACATAACGTTTTCATTCAGACTCCAATTTTGGTGTTCTTAGTATTGTTAGAAAGCTCTTGAAGTGTAGAATCCATCCATATAAAGATTTCTTCCATTTTAGCTCATATTATATCTGAAAAAGTCAAAATATAGTAGCTACTATTGTAGCAGTGTTTGCTGATTTTTCACTTTTTCGTTTTGTCTTCGCTCCAATTTTGCATAATTTCGCCGAATGGATGACCTAATCATAAATATGAACATTTAGAGAATTAGGGCACTTATTTAACATAAACACTACTAAAAACTAAGTAAAACATAGGGCTAAAATGAGTAATTTATATACTCATCAAATGTATTAATGAAATCTTACTCTAAACAAACGAAAATAGCTCCAACACGAACTCTCACAACAGTGTAAAGAAACAATTATGTGGAAGAGCTAGGGTTTTGGATTCAATTACACAATCCTTAAGTAAATAACCTTGAGTTTTAATTAGATCAGTATATAAAATTCTCTTTACAATGATTGAGCCTCACAATTTTACATGCAAATCTCTCGATAATTTGTAATCTATTTCATAGATATAAGTATTTTGCATTCCTGCTCAACCCGAGATCTAAGAAATGCACTAAACCCAAGATAGCCTTAAACACCACACAAAACTCATGAGTATGTCTAGTCAATGAAGAATTGTGTTGTTAAACTTAGGTTTAGCCTATTACTCTCTTTTCAAGTCTTGTAATATGCCACAAATCAGATTTATGCTAATCAAGCACAAATAAGCATCAAATGAGTGACTAATAAGAAAATAGTATTCTATATAAGAACTAAAAGAAGGTTCAATAACTAATTAAAAAATTCATGTGTAATCTTTACAAACCTAGACTAAGAACTTAGAACTTTATGAAATAAAAATAGAGTAAGAATAACCAAAAGCATGAACAAAGGTAGGAGAAACTCCAAAGAGTATGATGGTCTTCAATTCTAGTTTCTTCCTCCTCTTTCTCTTGAAACATAAGGTCCAGCCTTCTTAAGTCAGACTTTTCCATTTATAGTCTGAAGCCACACCTTTCTTGGAAAGCATAAAAATTAATGGGCTTTAGCAATCATTGGGTCGTCAACCACATAGCGACCTCAAGGTGCTCACATCGTGACGTGCGGGCGGCACATCACGATGTGAGGGGCATATTCTTTAGCAATAAAAGCCTTGACGTTGCGACATTAAGCCTTGATCTCTGGGTATGTCTTCTGGGAAACACCACGTCGCAAAGTAAGGTTGTATTTCATTCTTTTTCTCCAATTTTGGCCTCCTCTTGGTTCCAAAAGGCTCACTTCTTCATAAAGCCTCAATTTACACCATGTAATGCACATAGGAGAAAAATTTGAGTAAAAACACTCATTGAAATGATAAAAATTGACTAAAAACAGCTAAAGAACTAAGAATGTAATGAGTGTATTGGATACTCATCACACCCCGAAACTTGGATCCTTGCTTATCCCCAAGCATGGGACAAACACAAACACTAAGCTAAGACAACCTATTCAGAATAGTGACACACATGACAAAGTAATGAGATGAAAGAGAATCTTAGCTAACCAATCAAAAGGACATAGTGACTGGGTTCTAAAATAACCAATATAACCAACATGGGGAAACAAAAGCATTGCCAAAATCAAAGAAAAGGAAAAGATCAAGATGCTAAAAATAGTATACCCCGCCATATTCTCAATAACCTTTCCAAAGGGAACTTGGTGAAAATGTGCAAGCATATATCTCAAATGTATACAAATGCTTCAACACCCACAAACTCAAACTTAATTCACTCTTTTGAAAGAAGCTAACTAAACAAGGATAAGAACACACCTTTTATTCAAGAATACAAACCTAAAGTAGGATGCAATGCTAAGGAGTTCTAGGAAAGTGTCCATGTAACAGGGATCCATTGGCAAATCCCTACAAATTGGTTGGGACAGGAGCATTAAGTGAGAGGCCGTTATAGTGGCCAGTGAAGTTAATGACTCTTGGCCAATTTGGTAAGGGCATTAGGATTTGAAAGGCCCCTCGGACCATGCTCGGGATTCTGATTGGATCATCCCACTTATTTCACTCTATTATTTTTATTCTTGTCATATTTTTTTCTTTTTTTCTTTTATATTTTCTTTTCAACTTTTTCTTTTGTTTTTCCTTTTCTAAGGTTGGGGCCGATTGGAAATTCTCTTTTTGAAGGTGTACTATCACTTAAAGAGTTAGAAACTCTCAAGGTAAACTCAATTTCAGCAAGAATTCGGGTTCAAAGTATATACAAACTAGATCTAGGTATTATTGTAAGAAATTTCCCAAAAGAATTAGTTTATTGAAAGGTATGAGGGTATTAAGTGAGTCATCCATAGCTAATTATGCACATAAACCCCAATTCTAGCAAATGCCAAAGTATTCCACATGATGGTTCATATAATTAAGGTTCAATAACATTCAAGTGTCCTCTAACTAGTATGCATGGCACCTAATTCAACTCACTAAGACAATAAAACACAAAAACAAAAAAATTCATGAAAATCCCATAAACCTGAACACAAGAATAATCACACACACCCGACTAGATATCTTAACAGACAACAACACAAAAGCACATAAACACATAAAGACAATAACTAACTAGAAGATTCCAAGCTATCTAAACAGGCACATGTTGACCAAACCACAACCCTCGCCCCCAAACTTAAGCAAGACATTATCCTTAATGAAATAGGAAAAATTAAGAAACAAGAGGACTCCTCTGCTGATCAAATGTTATCATCTCAACGCCAAGTGTGTATGTGGGGGTGGGGGGGATAAAGGGAGAGAAGTTAGGCCATTTGAGCTGTGATGAACCTTTGTAGTTTGCGGGATGTGGCATTTAGTCGATCTCACTTTTAAATTTGTTGGTTGACACTATCATCAAATTCTTGGTGTTCATCTGAAAAGGAATCCACCCTTACTATGAACTCATGTATCTGGTCATGCAAAAAATAGAATGATGTGCCCTCATCATGAGGCATAGTCTCTTAAGCCGACTGATCTTCTAGGGTGGTTACTCTTCTTGGTCCTCCTCCCTCTTCATTAGTAGACTCTTGCCTGAGTCTATATTTGATCTACGGTTAGAGCACTTCTCATTCCTTTCTTTTTAACCACAATGGCCTTGATTGGATTAACTCACTCATCTTGATTGGATATCTCTACCCCACATTCTTGCATAATTGGTAGATTAGGAAGGGAGTAGTGAGTTCTTCTTTGCATCCTATTATCCCAGGTGATTCCTTAATGATCAGCCACCCATCAAACTTTATGTTTTGGAGGATAGAAAAGTTTAGGATGGCTCTGCTAGTGACTTCTCATACACATTGGTTGTGGGGAGGATCCTAGATGTGATGAAGTGATGCCACACCTTAGGGATATACAAGAGGCCTTTATCCTTGAAATTCACCACTTGACCTTCACTATTGATTTTCAGCTTCTCTTGGTCATTTTTCAAGCACTTGATGATCTCCTTGTAGTTAGGTTCATCTCTTAGCTTCTCATATGCCTCGTTATCCACATTAGGCAAGTTTTAGAAACTATTTATGGTTTCACTATTAGAAACACTATCAAAGTGCCCATTTTCCCTTTATCCACACTCTCTTAAACGCTTGATCGGTTAAGTTCGTATAAAATTCTCTGACAATGGAGATCACAACTAGCATAGGGGGTTTACATAGCTCTCTCCATCCCTTGTTTGCAATGTCCTTCCTAAAGAAGTTGTCAGGGTCCTCAAAACCCCTCTCCTTGATAAATGAATAGTTCTTGCTATCATGGTGTATCTTTTTTAGTCTTCTAAGGTGATGAACATGTTATGATTGTACTCTTCAAGGGGAGGAGCATTTGGAAACACTTTTTACACTTTTTCCTCTTTGAAGATAAACTTGCACAAGCACTTTCGATTGAGTTTTACTCTCCTCTCTTGTCCAATCCTTCAATTCTAGTCCATGGTAATCTTCTAAACACAACCACACTCCTTAGGGACAACCCTAGTTCTTGGCCGACTTGAGCACTCTAACAAACACCTTGTGGGCAAGTAGTTGTAGGAAAAGGGAAGCAATTTCAATTTAGTCCTCTAAGTCTCTGATTGATGTGAATCATATAGAATTTATAATGTGTTTTCATGTGTTTATATAACCTAAATGCTAGATTCATATCATTCTTGGCATCTTACATTAATCCCTCAATTGTTGTTATTTTGCAGGCATTGAAATAAAATCAAGCAAAGAAAATGGAAAAAACATAAACAAGAAGGACCACTTGCAATATGAAGCATTGGTTCACCAAGGCGAAGGAATATCTTTGCTGCGGCGAAGCAGTTTGCCAAGGTGAAGAGAAATCTTCGCTGCTACAAAGCTGAAGAATGTAAGATAAGGAACCTCGGATTTGCCAAGGCAAAGGCCAACCTTTGCCGTAGCAAAGGAGTTCGCGGCTGTGAAGCAAACCCCTCGTTGTAACGAAAAAGAAAGAACTTGCAAACTAAGTTTCTAGTTCGCTAAGGCGTAGCCAGCCTTCGCCGTAGAAAAGCCTTCACTAAGACGAAGGAAGATTATGTAGAATGAAGACACCTTTCTTTGCTAAGGCGAAGGACCCTTCGCTAGAGCGAAGAATGTCGGGCTAGGATAAGAATACTTCCATTTTTAGCCCAATCATTGGCCCATTTCCCAAGGATATAAATATTATACTTTTAATAGACATTATGAGGAACTTGGATGTAGAACATATTCCCATTTTTAGGGTTTTCACTCTCTAGGTTCATATTTTTAGGGTTTTTATATTTTCTTGATTTTTAGCTTATTTAGGATTGGTTGCAAGATCCAATTGCTAGAGGACTTCTTGTAGTTGTAGATCTGATTTGGAGCTTTTTCTATTTGTTTATGTTCTAACTCTTTTCTTTCTCTCGATCTTTCAACATTATGTTAGGTTTAAACATGATTTTGTTGGGTTTTGAAGTTGCTATGAGTGGCTAAATCCACCTCTAGGGTTGGCTGTTGATATTGGTGTTTGATTTATATACTTTATTCAAATATTTTCTGAATATAATCTTGTGTTGAGGTTTTATGATGTGGTTATTTGAATTTTCATGTTTTTATTCAATTGTTATATGCTAGGTGGTGAGGTTGAGACCTATAGCTCAAAGGGTTTCAGGAGTGACAATTGGACCTATACCCGTAGGACTTAATTTTTAATTCCCTAATAGTTTTACAATTGATAAAATCAACAGCTTAATCAAAGAAGTCTAGGGAGTGGAATGCATATCTTTAGATGGATTTATTATGAGGGACATCATGTGACCTTATCTGATGATCGTATGGATCGGGCGTGATCGAGGGGAGTGATCGATCTGAGGCAATTCAATGTAATGGATGATAGGCCGACGTGATGTAAAATGTACGCCCTAAGTGCGCATGAAGTGCACAGCGTCGCCCAGTAATATAGTGTAACAATGAGTACGGATGCTCCCGATCCCGCGGGGATAGGTGTGTTGAATACAGATTGGCTTTTAAATATTATACGGATATACGTATTATGTGAAGAGAGTACTGAATATGCGAATTTAAACTAAACTTACGATGCGAAGGCAATTCTTGTGTAATGGAACTAGAGATTCATCTACTCCCCCTGTCACTTTTCGATGGATTATTTCTTAAAGATGATATTATTCGGGTTATTTATGATTTATTGATGGCTAGAGTGAGTCTTGTACGAGATACCCTCTCGAGGAGTGTGTCGCTATCACCATTAGTAGAGTTGAGTGTATCTCTACTGACTCGATACTCAGGAAATGTAAATGTTAACATGAGTACCACCTTCGGGGTCGGAATATCTCTATTTCTTGAATCAATCGAAGAGTGCTTCTACCTCGTATCCTAGGTATCCTCGTACTCTCGAATCTCGGATCTCTAGTATGGTCACCATAATGTTGGCGAACATCACCGTATAATTGATTCCACGGATGTAAAGCGGATGATATTGAATCATAAATCAATGAATAATATAAATTAATAATCTTTAATCCCATTGAAGCGTAGCGGGGTTGACAATACTAGGTCGTCCTAGAACATCTTGAATAGAAAATACTGATATGTATTATGTAAAACATCGATTAATTGTCAACGAAGAAAATACAAATCACGGGCTCTTGTCGAGATCGATGTCAGCTATTTGCATTACGGTTTAGTACCTTTAGTTCGTACGTTCCTTGATCTCCGTCCCACCGGAATTGGTCCCCTTTGCTTTTAATGATTGCGAGAGAATAACTGTGGCCGGCGTGTGGCGTTACCGGAAATCGCGCGGCGTTGGGGGCGTCACGCAACGTTGAGGCGTCGCGGCGGTACCGCTTGTTGACTTCTTTATATGTTGGCTTCAGCGTAGCAGCGTTGGGCGTCTGGCGATGGGGCGTCGCGGCGTTAGGGCGTCGCGGCGTTGGGGCGATCTGGCCTTCGATCATCTTTATGCCTTTGCCTCCCCTGCACGAAAATCTTAAAAGCGCCTCTTTTCGCTTGCAAACAAACAATCACCGTCGAATGTATTTCTGAACTACATATTTTAATATAAAATAACACGAAAAACGTAAAGCCCAGATCTGGGTATAACCCCGAGTGTTTTAGGCACTCATCACTAAGCTTAGCTTCTTGCTTGTCCCTGACAGACGGCTCTAAACGAACACACACTCTATGTACTATAGTCTATCACGAAGATAGTGCTGCTTGTCTTTGATAGATAGAGAGGATCAGAGTGGAGGCCAGGTCGCACCTTTGCCGTTATTTGAAGTTCCGGGTTGATTAGCAAGGTGTTGAATTTGAAAGAACTAGGATTTGAACTCGATGAAATTAAAAGCTAGTGCCTCGACCTACGATATATTCAATAGCACTTTCCAATGACCTATGTGCGTATAAATAAATGACCTCGAGTGTACATAAATTCGCCCCCAGGCAGGTTGACTCTTTAATTAGGAAAATCTAACTACAAAAGGATCGGAGCCTTTCCGTTTTTATTATCTAATATATTTACGCACCACATGGGAACAAAACTAGGTGCCCATAAGTTTATGTTAAGTGTCCATGTAGCGGGGATTAGTTAGGTGACTCTCCCCACGGTTAGTTAAAGTACCAGGGCATTCGATTCCCTCGAGCGTCACCAGAACACTCAAGCTAAGCCTAAGGACTAGTTTGTAAGGAAACTTCCATCTTGTCCCTATGCTTGAGTGAGTGAAGGCAATGACTCAGCAAGTTGGCTCGGGGCATTGGGCTTTGAAAGGCCCCTCGGTTTGTGCAGGATTAAGGTGGAAAGTCCCACTTGATAAATCACTATATATATTCATTTTTTTCTTTTTCATTTTTTTCATTTGGAACAGAAGGCAATCCTCTTTTATTC
Source organism: Tetrastigma voinierianum (assembly GCA_016808115.1). NCBI lineage: Eukaryota > Viridiplantae > Streptophyta > Magnoliopsida > Vitales > Vitaceae > Tetrastigma > Tetrastigma voinierianum. Next base: position 30,678 of record JAEQBH010007616.1, read on the forward strand.
AAATTTGTCATCTCTGTTTAGTGTTAGAGGCTCAAAGGTTTGTCGAGACCTTGGTAGTTAATTTCAGTACCTAGGTATATACCTTAGAGATCATTTGTGTGAGTGATAGGCTCCTTGAGAAATAGCTTCTTGATAGCGGAGTATTCCATGCCTCCCCACCTATTCGACTAATTCAGGAGCATTCAAACAATAATGAAACCTTTCTTCCATGACAAAAGTTGATTCGGCTAGAAAATAATCCCTATTCTAAAGCATGTGGCATCACATCTGCGACTTCCTAAACATGTACCACTACACATGTATGATCTACAAAACACAAACATGACTAAACACAAAACTCAATATCCTAAGATGAGCAAGCGTAAATGAAACTAGCGAAATGTAAACTAGCATCTGAAACTAAGTGAACTAACATGCATAAATAAAATAAACTACATAAATAAACATAAAACTAATCTCACGAAAAACCCGAGGACCTTCTTATGACCACCCCAGGCAATAAAAATGGCGGTGTCACCAGCAATGAAATGAGGAAGGTGGAGGAACTCCTGGTGAGCGGGCGAGTCAGCTGTCGTGGTAGGCGTTGGCGGGCTGGTGGAAACTGAAGGTTGGAGCTAGTGGGCTGAAGCGGCTAGTGCTTTGTTGAAGAATAGTGGCACGGTTGTGACCACGGGTGGCGTATCAGCGGAAGTGCCTCCGTATCACGTGTGAGGCTGGGGTGCTCACGGGTCATCATCGGAGAAGGCATCGAGGCGCTCGATGGGAGGCCAGGGTCACGCCGGTCGGGGTGGGGCCCGGAATTGGCGCCTCCGTGTTCTAGCGATTGGTGGTGGTGGAGGTGGGTGGGGGACGAGCCCATGATATCCCACGGGGATGCGGGGATCAAGCAGGCATGATAGTCGTGGAGCTCGTCCTAAATCAGGGCTCATGGCCAGAATCATTATTGAAGCCTCGGGTGCGTGGGACACCGGTTTGTCCCTCTTGACTGATATGGCCTTGATGGGGTGTAACCACGCCTCATTGTCATCTAAAGGCACCGACTCGTTTATAAACCATAAATGAGAAAGGGGTGCCTAAGATTCCTTTCTTAAGCGTCGGTTATGGAGGATGGCGTCCCTCTATAACCTATGACATCAAAAGGAATATCACGAATGATGGCATGGTTATGACGAGGGCACATGGTAGTCGCTACACATGTTGTCGTCCCGAATGAGACAGCGGCGTGATGAAGTGATGCCAGACCTTGAGGATATAGGCCGATGCTTGGCGCGAAGTGAGACGGCTTTGACCCTCCTTTGTTGAGTTTCCACTCACCGTCCATTGATCAAGACCCCGTGACCTTGGGGTAGTCGGGCGCTCGTGGCGATCAAGCTGCTGGGGATATGATCTAGATTATAGTGATTGATCGACTCATGTTTGAGTCGACCAGCACACCCTTGCTCGAACCTTCTTAACGGCTGATGGGAGCGAGATTGGCTTAGAGATTCTCGCACCACACTCGCCGGTGGATGAGGTGGATTTGGCAGAAAGTCTTCGCCATCCTTAGCGACAATTGTTTCTGAAAAGTCGTCGGGGTGATGAAAGCCTTTTCCTTAATAAATATTCGGTTCTTGTAGATGGTGCGAGCCGTCGGCGGCACCCTAGTTAGCGAATTGGCGACATCGTAATTTGGGGTCGGGTCCTCAGCTGACACGCTGGCAAGCGACCACGCCTTTTTCAGGACATAGGGAAAGACTGGGGCTCCTCGAATTCGATGAACTCAAATGGGACTAAGGTGGTAATCCGAGGTTGGCTAGACAAGATGTAGGGGCACCTATAGTGCACTCTTACCCTAGAGGGCGAATGAGCCAAATGAGTAGAAGACACTAGCCCAAGGACGTGGGATACACCCAACCAACCTAAACTAGACCTAATGTGGAATCTCAGACCTAAGGTGGATGGCTCGACTAAAGGAGGGACACCTACGTGTAGTGTGGCGAAGCGGGGGTGGACGGTGGGTAGGGTGTGTGATGTAGGTGAAGCGATTGTCGGAGGGGGACAAAATGCGGCTCCGGCCAGGTGTGGTAGGGGACTCCGGCAAGAGTCGGTGTGGAAGGGTGTGCAGGGAGGCTAGGGTTCAGGCAAGGATGATACAGGGTAAGAACAGAAAAATGGGCGGTGTTTGGCCTTAAACAAGGCAACGTCGCGAAGTTCGGATGCAAAGTCAGCGGCGTTCAGAGGAATCTTCAAGTCGCGCTGACGTTGGCGAAGCAATCGCTGACGTTCGGAGGATGGTAATAATAATCGATGTCGCTGACGTTGATATCGGCCATCGCTGACGTTCGGAGAGTCACGAAATCAGCGTCGCGGCGTTGGATATCAACGTCGGCGTTCTGAGAGAAGGGCTAATCCAGCGTCGGCGGTGGATATCAAGCATCAGCGGCGTTACAAAGAAGGTAAAATCAATGCCAGCGGCGTTAATATCCTCCGCATTCAGCGGCGTTCGAGAGAAAGTGGCTGGCGTCGCGGCGTTGAGGCGTCGCGGCGTTGAGATCAACGTCGCGGCGGAAGACTGAGGTGACGGCGAACGGGTGCGTTCTGATTGGAGAAACACCGGTGTTTGTTGGCGGGCCAGGAGGGCGTTATGGGCGGATCACCAGGTACCTTGATCGCCAAGTCACGTAACATCAAAAGGGATTCGATCACGAGGCGAACACCGAATAACATAATTGAAAGCGGATAATAAAAATTTAAACCATAGAAAGGAAAGCTTGCAGAAAGCGGGTTACCTCGAAGCACTATATTTAATGCATTTCGGCGACCACGAATCTCGATGTGCTTTCGGGGACCCAGGAAGCTCTTATGGCAAAACTGCGCCGTCGATGCGTCGAAGGAATGATCGCTATCGCATGGAACTTCGCCTCGAGAAATATGGCTTGGCTGGTTGGGTGGTGACTATAGATGTGCCTTTCTCGGGATGTACTTAACCTGCCTTGCCCATTATAAAAGACCTTGAGTATTGCTGATGACGGGACCATTCTAGACTTCAATTTCCTCGGAAAGAGTTTTAGACGGGAATTAAACAAGAGGACTTGTTGTCCTGGTAATGTGTTTATCGTGCCAGGATTTTGTCTTTTCCTTGTAAATGCGGGCATTTTCATGGCCCAGTTCTGAATTCGTCTAGTTCAACCCCAGTACATGCTTGGTCAGCTTCTCACGCGGCTAATGTCTGTCCATGTTGTTGTCGGAGGTTGCCCAGGTAAGGCTCGTCTCCGATTCAACTGGAAGATGGCATGCTTTACCATAAACAATTTTGAAAGGCGACATACCAAAGGGAGTTTTAAATGCTGTTCGGTATGCCTAGAGTGCATCTTCGATCTTTTTAGACCAATCCTTCTGGAGCGTGTATCTTCTCTAGAATGGACTAATTTCTACGATTGACACCTCTGCTTGCCCGTTTGGTACGGGTGATATCACGAGAGATGTGCGATAGCGCTATTACTTTTGTAAAACCCATCGATCATCTTATTTACGAAATGATCTGGTGATTATCTGTGATCGGTCATAGGTTAAATCATTGAAATATCATGGCTCGAGAAGCAGGTCAGACCTTAGCATCGTTGGTTGCGGTCGAATCGCTTCAACCCACTTTGAGACATAGTGCGCGTAAGATGTACGAGTTGTTGCTCGATGAGGAAATGGTCCCATGAAATCTATCCCTCATAGATCAAACAGTTCTACCTCCAGAATGGGATGCATGGGCGGTTCGTCCTTTCTAGAAATGCCTCCCATTCGTTGACATTTATCACATGTGGATACGAAATGATGAGCATCTTTGAATAAGGTAGGCGGTGAAACTGATTGAAGCACCTTAGGTTCTTGTATTCTCACGGCCGCAAAATGTCCACCACATGGTAGAGTGTGATAGTGGTTCAGAATAATGTTCATTTCATCTTTGGGCGCATCTAGGATCCTTGGTCCAGTATGTCTCCCTTGTAGAGTGGCTCCTCCCAATAGTAGTATTTCAAATTATTAGAAAACCCTCTTTTTCTATTGATAGATTAAATTCAGGAAGATTTACCTTAGTTACCCAGATAATTGACATAATCTACAAACCATGGAATTGCTCTCTTGTCTTCAATAGCTAAAAGTTGTTAGTCAAAAAAATCTTCATTCACTTGAACTTCATCACTAGCCCCTTCTAATCGTGAAAGATGATCTGCCACGAGGTTCTCAGTGCCTTTCTTGTCTTTAATCTCACGTGAGATTCTTGCAGCAAGGACTGATTAATCGGGGTTTGGCGTCTTTTTAGTCATCAAGTATTTAATGGCGGGAATGATCGGTCTTTAACCCGCGACCTTGTTACCAATCAAATATGGTCTGAATTTGTCAAAAGCAAAGACGATAGCCAATAGTTCTTTCTCTGTAGTGGCATAATTCAACTGAGCATCATTCAAGGTTCGACTTGCATAGTAGATTACCTAGAAAATTTTCTCTCGTTTCTGCCCTAACACTGCCCCAATCGCAAAGTCGCTTGCATCACACATAAGTTCAAACGGGAAGGACCAATCTGGAGCTACGTGATGAGATTTGATGCAACTTATCTTTAAGGCCGAGAATGCATCTGTGAGCACGAGTGAATCAGAGCTCAAATGGTGTCCCTTGGACTAGGAGATTAGACAACGGTTTGCGATGCGAGAGAAGTCTTTGATGAATCTCATATAGAGTCAGCGTGGCACAAAAACTTCTTATCCCTTTTCTGGAGTGGGGGTGGAGTAATTTTCGGTGCTTAAATCTTTGCTCTGTCTACCTACATTCCTCTTGCTGAAATCAGGGTAATCGAGTCTGATACCCTCTTTGTACCATAAAATGACACTTCTCCCAGATTGAGTCTGAGATTGGTCTCCTCGCATCTCACCAATACGATCTCAGTTTTCCGGACAATTGTCAAATGGATTTCCCAATCACAGAAAAATCATCCATAAGATTTCGATTGTCTTCTGACCATATCGGATGGCCGTGGCATCGTTGGAAGTTCCAGTAGCGTTGACTAAGGGCATCGCTGAATCACGAATGTCCCATGGACATGTGAATGTCGTCTTCTCTTGATCTTCAGGGGCTATAGCAGATTTGATTGGCAAATATCCATCAACAATAATATTCATGTAGGCTGTCGATCCAGTCACATCCCGAGAAGCAATGATAGGAAATGATATTTTAGTGGCTTTATTTAATTTTTCGATAATCAATACAAATCCTCCACCTATGCTTTGTTCGAGAAGAGCGGTAATATGTTGTTCTCAGTTCTTATGACGATTGTTCCTCTTTCTTGATTACTACTTGAAGCTGGACTTACCCCGTGCTATCTACGAAATATGATAAATTACCCGGTATCTAGCCATTTTAATACTTCCTTTTCGGACTACCTCTTTCATTGTTGGATTCTTACTCATTAGCAGCTTCGCGAGTTTATACCTATTTCGACCAAAATCTGATGCATGCATATGGAAGGCGAATCCCTTCCCAAATCGGCTAGAGACCATCGAGAGCTTTTGTGATCTACAGGACCCTCGATAACTTCTCCTCTTCTAGGTCGATCATTGATGGTGAGATAATCAACTGGTAGAATTTGGATCTTTGCCCCGAATGCATACTTAATGCGTGAGTAGAGGTTTTTGTTCCATCATGGGTGGTTGTTCAACTAATGGCCTTTGGCGTTTTAGCTCATACTTTAGAGATTCGAGTATTTCCTCCTGTAGATGCGAAAGAGTCCATCCATTTAACATATTCCCTCGCCTCTTTCGTGTTCTCGAGAATCATTCTATAGGCTGGCCTCGAAGATTAGGTGAGACCACTTTGGCTAGACACTATAACCTCTACTATTTACGCCATGAAGCACACGTATCACTTTACGCGGATGTCTCACGACCCAGAAACACGTTGAACTTGGCATTCCCTGCATTCCTCAATTTTAGTTCTCCCCTCTGAACATCAATCATTTGCCACCTTGATTCTGGCTTAGTCTACTAAGATTATAGGTATTTTCTTTATCTTCTTCCATATCTAATACAATGAAATCTTCCAGGAGAGAATAAACTTGTCAACCTTTACTAAGACATCTTCTTACCCCTCTCGGATGCTTGGCGAATCATCGTGATGAAGTGTATTTGTAGTTAGACGGGCCTCGCTAATCTGACGTTTAAAATGGATAGGGGCATGAGATTAATCTTGCACCGAATCACAAGAGCACTCTAAAGATAGCATTTCCAATGGTGCATGGAATAGTGAAAGCTGGGTCTTTGGCTTTTGCGGTAACTTCCTGCAGTATGCCTTTACATTCCTGGATTAAGTTAAGCTGTTTCGAGAAATCGGCTTGATTTTACTCTTAAGGCAAATTTCTTTCATAAATTTCACATAACTGGGCATCTACTTCAGGGCATCAGCAAATGGGATATTGATGTGTAACTTCTTGAACACTTCCATGAATTTGGTGAATTGCTTATCCAGCTTATGCTTCTTTAGAAATTGTGGATAAGGAATTGGTAGGCTGGCCACTTTGCTTGATAGTGTTTAACGGTATTTCATTCGTTGTTCCATCTGCATCATCATTAAATGGAAATTTTGGATGACTTTCTCGATCTCTAACTCCTCTATAACTAGGGTTGCCTGTGTCTCAATTCTCTACCAACTTCTCGGCATATTTGCTGACATGTTCGTACCATCTCTTCTCGGGTTTATACAGATTGTAGTAAGGAACCGGTTGTCTTTCTGTCAATAGATTCGCTATTTGACCCATCTGTACCTCCAAATTTCTCAAGTACATCTTGTGATTGTTTCAGTTGGGTTGCTTTTCTTTGCTACATATTCGCCTTGGTCTCATTCATACCCAGAAAGCGGTGGGAGGTCGGCATTTGTGCCGAGCTTGATAAGTCCACGCTTTTTCTCGGGGAGGTGGTCGCTGCTTTCGTTTGATGGCATATTGTTCTAATTGTTCCTCCATCCATACCCTTGATTGTTCTGACTGTTCTGATTATGATTATTACGCCACCCTTGGCCTTGATGTTGATTAAGTCATTGTTTCCATCTTGTCCTTACAACTGTTTGTAGTGACTACGATTGAACCTTGACACGTCTGCGAGCACCTTTCTACTATTTGGTTTCTGGCGGCATTACGTATTTATTTGTGTTATCCTCCACGGAACTCACACAGCCTCCATGGGTTGGTGCATGTATTGCGGTACCTTCTTTATTTGGTCTTGTTTAGTCGGTTGTGCCACTGGTCTTGAGTTATTTGAGAACCTCATTATCAGGTACCACCAGCGGCTTTTTGCGGTGTAGTCTTCTCCTCTAGGCGCGGTTGTATTGGTTGCGGCATCTTCCAAAATTTCATATGCTTGGTCAGTGGTTTTCTTCATTAGTGCTCCTCCAGCTAAGGCATCAATCACTGTTCTAGTTGCATTCCTCAGACCATTATAGAAAGTAGGGACACGCATCCATGCAATTCGGTCGGTGGTGTGGGCACTTTCACCGATAGTTAAGTGAAATCTATCCCATGCCTCCTCCGAGGTTCTCCTCTGAATTTCTCCAAAAGTGATCTCTTGCCTGAGTTATTACTTGTTTAAATTAGGAAAAACTTGAGTCGAATTTGCACTAAATCATTCCATTGAAGTAATGGAATCAGTGGTTGACTTGTTGCTTGATGCGGCTCCTATCACTGTAGTGAAGTTAGGGAACAATCTCAGCTTTGTTGCCTTGATGGCTTATTGTACTTGATTGTGTCACACACTTGAAAGTTTATCGGATGCATGTTTGGATTCTCATTAGGCGGCGTGGAGCAAAGATGTTACGAAGCATCTGCCAAGTAGTGACTTGACTCGAAGTTATTGCGAATAGGTGAATATACGATAGATTTGTCTAAGCAGCCAGTGGGCGTGAGCAAACTCTTAACAACATGAATGGATCATGCGAATTTGAATAAATGGCACAGGTGCTTGATTCCTTAGATTATTCCGTTTCGACCTCTCTGTGGCTCGTTTTTGCTCAAATCTTTAAGGTCTGCTCTTCATTGTTTTCCATGTTTTCTAGATTCCTAATCTGTTCCATTCTCTGTTCTCGGCGTATTATGTGTAAAGTTCTTTCTGGCTCAGGATCAAACAGATGTTGGTCAACCTGATCTTGTCATCGCATGTACTCACTGAAACCTAAGCTGAAATCATACGAAACAACAAGACCAACTTACCAGCACTTGTAATAACAAATAAAAACAAAAATTCCCGAGTAATATCTAATTTCTTTATTCTCTATATCACTCACAAACTAATCCTGGCGTGGCACCAAAAGTGATAGGCAGAAAGCGTGATGTATGTGTAAATGTACGCCTAAGTGCGCAGAGTGCACCACGTCGATCAGTATTATAGTGTACCAATGAATGCAGGATATCGATCAGTAGGAATGAGTGTGTTGAATCTGAATTGGCTTTTTAAATATTATGGATGTCGTATTATGTGAAGAGTACTGGTGTACAGAATTTAAACTAAACTCTTGTCTGAGCGAATTCGTGTAATGGAGACTAGGTTATGTCTCCCCTGTCACTTTCGATGGATTATTTCTTAAAGATGATATTATTCGAGTTTATTTTATGATTTATTGATGGGTAGGTGATCTTGCTTACAGAGATACCTCTCTCGAGGTGTATTCGCCTATCTCGCTAGTAGAGTTGAGTGTATCTACATGACTCGATACTCGAATTTAGCCGTCTTCACAACCTTAATTGCCACCTTCGGGGTCAGATATCACATTTTCAGAGATCAATAGGGAAAATTTGCTCTCTTTCGTATCTCTAGACATCCTCATCTCTCGAATCTAGGATCTATAGTATGGTCACTAATGTTGGCGAACATCACCCGTATAATTGATTCACGGATGTAAAGCGAGATGATAATGAATCATAAATCAATGAATAATATAAGATTAATAATCTTTAATCCATTCAAGCGTGACAGGGGTTCGACAATACCTAGTATGAATCCCAAAACATACTTGAATAGAGAAAATACTTATTATGTGATATATGAAACATGGAGTTCTATTGTCAAAGCGAGAAGAAAAATACGAATCCACGGGCTCTTGTCGAGATCGTGTCAACTGCTATTACGGTTTCAATTGCCACTGGTTGTCACGTTCCTTGATCTTAGATCCTAAGTCTGGTCCCCTTTTGCTTTTAATGATTGAGGAATAACTCGTGACATCGTGACGTTGCGAGCAAGAGCGTTGGGGCGTCGCGGCGTTGGGAGAAGCCGCGGCGGTGCCGGCGGTGACTTCTTTATATGTTGACACAACGTCGCGACGTTGGGAAGTCATGACGTTGGGACGTCGCGACGTTCCAGTCATCTTTATGCACTGCCTCCCTCTGCACCCGAATGCCAAAAGCGCCCTTTTTCGCTGCTGAACAAACAGATCACCAAATCAGATGCTCGGGTTACAAACTACGTATTTAAATATAAAATAACCTTGGCAGTAAGGCCAAATCTGGTATCTTTGAGTGTTTAGGCGCTCATCAATAGGACTCTGGTGACGATAGAATTTCAAAGACGGGTTTTCCTTATAACGATTATCACCTTTATTTGACTAGATGGATGAGAAGAATAGGAAAGGTGTGAGAAATTGTGGGGAGACTGAAAAGAGTAAACCTCATATCGGAGTTCTATGGGCAAATAAGAGTATCTTCTTAATCGGCGCACAATGAATATAAGCCGTAGTGCACTAATAGAAATAGCTAGCCTGTTGTCGTGCTTCCTAAAGTTTTCTTCTGAATTCAATCCCGATCATTTGTAAATTTTCATAATCAATTTTTAGTTTAATTTAGTTTTGTTTTCAGCTAATCATCAATCCCAAGCATTATTCCGCTCAAATAGTGAAATTCTCAAGTAGCCAGGGCACTTAATCCCCACTTTAGCCATATCTTCCCTATGGGTTCGAAATTTAGGGTTTTAAATTGAAAACCATTGTATTACTTGTGACTGATGTGCATGAATTTTTTGATTATTTTTATCCATTTTTTGCATGATTTTTGATGTTGAATACTCGTTTTAAATGAAAATTATGGATACTTCACCAAATGTAATGTTTTTGCACGAATATCATCACCGAAAAATAAAACAACAAGAAAAATAAATGAATTAGAGCGTCCTAAATTAACATTAGGCGAGGAATGTCGCGACATCATATAAGAGTCATGACATCGGGTGAAGAATGTCGTGACATCGGGTGAAGAATGTCACGACATCGGGTGAAAAGAGTGGCGACATCGGGTGAAAAGCGTCGCGACATCAGCAATATCAGTTAGAGTCGTGACATCATAGCTAGAACACTGACATTGAGTCATCAATTCAGGTGTGGGCTCTGCGGTGACATCACGGAGTCGCGGCATAGACACTCAGAGTCGCGTCATTGTATGGACAAGCAAAATGCAGAGTCAAGACACCAAAAGTAGAGCCGCAACATCAAAGCAGAAATGTCACGACATCAATCGCAACATCAGTCGCTACTAAGGCAGATCCTTAGGCTTTTTATATGTCCGCATTATCTACCTCATTTTCAAGGCCTAATCATTAGGGCCTATAAATAGAAGCTCCTATGGTTGAGTGCGTAGCTTTTTGGGGACCAAGTTGATAAGTTTTTGAAAAAGAAGACACTACGGAAGGGAGCTTCCAAGCTCAGCTAACTTAGCTGAATAAGCTCTTGCTGGTGAAGCAGAGTGATGAGTATCTTAAATACTCATTTTATCCCTATGCTTTAGTTAGTTTTTCTAGTGTTTTTATGTTAAATAAGTGCCCTAATGCTCTAAAAGTTCACACTTATGATCAGGTCATCCATTTGGTGGAATTGTGCAAAATTGGTGGAAAAGCTACTACAGAAGTAGCAGGAGAGGCTACTGTATTTTGACATTTTAAGACATCATATGAGCTCCTATTGCATCAAGCCATATATTTATGGATTCTACACTTCAAGGGCTTTCTAGTGATGCAAGAACACGAAAGTGGAACGAACAAAGAAGTTATGCAAGTTCCAAAACTTGAAGAAAATCAGCAAACATTGCAGCACCTTCAGCAGGAGAGGCTACTGTATTTTGACATTTTCAGATATCATATGAGATCATATTTCATAAATCCATATATGGATGGATTCTACACTTCAAGATCTTTCCAACGGTACCAAGAACACCCAAATCGGAGTTCGTATGGCAAAGTTATGGTCTTACGAAGTTGGAGCAAAAACAGGGGACTGCAGCAACGTCGCGACGTTGGCGCCTGATCACGACGTTCGGGGGTCGGTTTGGGTGGATTTACAGCCCATTTGGGCCCATAATGGAGGGTTTAAAGCTGAGCGGAGGATCAAGAAAGGAGGAGGATTTGTGATAGATTTGGGAGCTTTTGAAGGGAGAAGCCCTCTTAGAATTCAGAAACACCTAGGGCACACATCTTGAAGGGGAAAAGCTTGAAGAAGAAGGAGATTGAAGAAAAGGAGATGACGCTTTCACTCAAAATCGTTTATTCTCATCCTTTTTCTTTGTTTCTCTCTTTTTTGATTCTTTTCTTTGACTTAGAGATGTTCTAGATTTATTTCTAGGTTTTTGTTGTAGCCTTGCTACTTTCGAATGGATTAATGGTTAATTATATTTTCATTCATTATATGGATTGATTTTATCTCGACTTTTTCTATCTCTGTATTTTATTTACATGGTAATGTTTGGCCAACATTGTCGTGTTTTTGCTGGGAGTCTGAGATCGAGAGATGATGACCCCCAGGGATATGAATAGAGCAACACTTGGTCAATCGGCGAATAGAGATATCCCGGTTCCAAGTGTGGCGATGGGGTTTAAACATTTAAAGCGGTTCGAGTCGAGGTTGAGGCGGAGAGATCACGATACACCCTCTTAGCGAGATAGGCAAATGTATGTCTTGAGAGAGAGATATCTTGTATGCACGATCGGCGTCGATAATCGATTAATATCTTGAATGAATAATATATTTAGGTTGGAATTCATCGGAGGTGTGAGCGGTGAAGGCAAAACCACTAGTTTTTCATAATTAATTGGTTATCAAATAATATAGGACGCTAGTTTTCTTTTTATTAATTGGAATTCATTACGATTTTAGGTCGGATAATATTTAAAGCGTAGAGTCCCGATTACTGTACACTTCTCCCCCAGTGGATCGATGCTCCGTGCCGTTACACTATATTACTTGAGGCAACGCGTGCACTTGCGCACATAGGCGTACACATTTTACACATCACGCTTTCGGCCTATCACAGAGCATTAGAATTCTTTCTCATTTTAATTTATGTTTTTTATTTCGAACCTAGTGAACTTGCCTGATTAGCTTGGGATTGATCTTTTAGATTTTAGAAATTGAAAGACTAACTAATTTGGATGAATTAATTATGATTGAAGATTAATCGCCGGTTTGATGATTGATTGAGTTTTTATATGACTAAATTGAGTTTTTTTTTTTCTCTTACACTTCAGTATTCTATAAGAGATCTTAATTTTGTTGCTTCAGATCTCTTCTCATAGATCCCCTCAAAGTGACAGTTGAGGAGTGATTTAGACAACTGGATCCCAAATCACTTTGTTCTTGAGCTGAATATTGAAGTGTTGTTCTTCTTTTTAGTTTGAAGGCATTGAACCTCTATCCATGGAGTTGAGTGTGAACTAATCAGATGGTAGTGATTTAAGCTGTATTGGATGGGTTTTGTTCACTTGGTTTGAGGATCAAGTCTCATTCAAATCATCAAATTGATGGAAACCTTGGTCTGAGGATCATTTCTTCCTTAAGGTACCCATTTCATAGAAGTAATGGCTTAAGTACTTGTTCTTGGTTGAGAGCTTGTGTTTCAGGGTATGAAAAGTTAGATTTGTGGAAGTTAGATAGGATCTAACCAAAGTACCCCCTTGTCTGTGTCAAATTAATCAATCGGCCATACTTTTTGGAACCTACTATGTTTTGATGCAATTAACTCATTCCAAATTCTATCATTATTTGAAAGACAAAAAACATTGCATAAGAACAAAAGAACCAAAAACATTTATTTTTAGTATCTTTACACTCAGATTTATAATAGTAATGAACTTGAGTAATCAAGGTACTTAGTCAAGATCCTGTTAAGTAGATCCTTGTGGGAACGATATCCGGACTCCTAGAGTCCATACTATTATATGCGACTGTGTACTTTGGACATTTGAGGCCTAGTTGATTCTGAAAAATATAGTTTGAGAGCGATAGAATGCCACAATGTTGAATACCACTTGCCTTTAATATTAATTTCCCTCATGAAGAGTGGTATAAGTCAAGACCTTGGAAATAACTATGAATTGAGTTTCTTAAAAGAGATGAGCAAAGTTTTTGTGCCTTGCCGGGGGTGAATAGTCTTTGGTGGCGGAGTGTTAGAATTTGACAATAATAGAAATGGGTCGTGATCAATGAGCTTTTTAGCCTTGTAGTGGGGATCGAATTAGAATTTAAGACTGATATTCAGATAAAAAAAAAGAGTTGCTAATTTGATGTAATTTTTAAATTTTAGTTATTTCATTTTTTATAGTAGCTAGATGTTGAATTTGTTGTCTTATAAAATTTGTGCTATTTTTGCTGTATTTTAGTAGCATATTTGTTTGTGTTTGATTTTTTTTAGGTAAGATTGTTAAGATAGTTAGGTTATATTCCTTATTTGTCAATTGTAATTCAATTTTCAGCTTATATTACTAAGTTTTTAGTATTTTCTTTTAGTTGGTCAATAATTTGAATTCATTGAGCTATCATTAAATCATATATTGATCGATTTGGTCAGTATCTAACTGTGGCATCGGTTTCTTGTATTTTAGGTATTGTTTTATGAATAGAAAGAGAAAGGAAGTTGAGTTGTTGTCACTAGATCTTGAAAGTAAGAGAACATTAACATGGTTAAGGAAGTTGAAAATTACTGAACAAAAAGGGATGGCTAAATAAGAAGACATAGGAGATAACACTTAAGAGGCAACTCCAAGCAAGACTAATGCAAGGCAGAGTACTATGGAAGACCTATGGAGGCCAGTGATCAGAGAAGACTACTCTGCTGTTGGAGCAACTGTTGTGGATGCTAATAATTTTGAGTTGAAGCCAGCCTTAATCACCATGGTGCAACAAAATCAATTCCCAGGGCATTGTACATGGGGAGGTTTCAAAGGATGGCCAATATAGTCAAGATGAATGGAGTGAGATCATATGTAATTAAGTTGTAGTTATTCCATTTTTCTACGAGGGATCTGACCATGACTTGGTTTGAATCACACCTTATGGTTCAGTCATTACTTGGGAAGAGCTTATATGGAAAGATTTTTCCTACCAACCCTTACATCTGAAAGAATAAGGGAGATAATTGCCTTTAATCAATGAGAAGATGAAAGCATATACATTGCTTTAGGAGGTCTGAAGTTGCTAAAGAGGGTGTCGATGCATGGCATTGACGGATCACTCGGATGGACACTTTCTACCATGCCATGAATTACTCTTCCAAGGGTGTCATTGATACAGCTTATTGTGGTGCATTCAAGAGGAAGAGTGCAGAAGAGGCAAATTATATCATAGAAGAATTGACAAAGTGTAATAATAGAACTCCTTCTGAATCTTCAAGGAGTAATGGAAGATATAGAGTTGGAGGTGTGCCAGAATTGAACAAAATGGCTACCATTGAAGCTAAGCTTGATGCTATTGAGAATAGGCTAAACAACCAATAAAGGAGGTGCCATAATGTAAAAGAAGTGGGATTGATGCAAGGAGAATAGATAGATCAAGAGGGAGCTTATCAGTTTGAGGAGTGCAATTACCTGAATGAGGGGAGAAGTTACCACTTCAAACCAAACCCCAATCTGCTAACCCACTACATACCTGCCTTGACATATCATGAGAACTTCTCACATTGAAGAGGAGCCCTGAAACGCCCCAAAAATACCTTAGAATTTTTATAATAATTTTATTATATATTCCGAGTATAAACTGAGCCAAACTTGGGTTTTTCCAGGAAAACTGATAATTTTTAAATTGTGAAAAGTGAAATGAATATGTGAGCATATGATTAAATATTATATGCTAAAATGAGAAATTGATTGAACCCGAAAATAAACCCAAGTGTAAAAATGACAAATTTGGAATTGGTAAAATAAGGACCTAAGGGTCAAGAATAGAATAAGCTTAAATGCTAAAGTGAATTGGGATAAATGAAAGTGAAATGAAGACCAAAAAAGGAGAAAAAATGAGAAATGGAATTTGTGTGTAAGCGAACATGGCCTTACATAAAATGAAGAATAAGACCAAATGTGGTCTTAGAAATCTCCAGCAGTAGCGTTTTGAGAGAGGGGAGGAAAGGTTAGGATTTTGAAATAGTTGGAGATTTGTGTGAATCTCTCCATGTTTGTTCAGATCTTGCAAAGAAGGAAAAGAAGGAAAAAGGCTAAGGCTTCAAGTGCAAGGGGATTTGAGGTAAGAACCAAACCCTAGATTTCTTTAAATGATGTTTAGGTTAGCAAAACCCTAATCCATCCATGGGTTTTGCTCATGGCTGGTTTAGGATGATATTAGGAAGTTATTGGGAGTGATTCCCATGATTTGTTTCAAGTTTTTGAGTGATTTTTGGGGGAAATTGCAAAATTTGATGAAAATCTGGGCAAAAATCGGGCTCCTACGCCGCAGCGTAGGGAACCCACGCCGCGGCGTAGCCCTAGGCTGTAGCGTGGGATGCCTCGCCACGGTGAGGCCAGGGTGCCAAAGTCGCCCTGGATGCACGAGGGCGTGTAATAGCTATGTCACGACAATGCTACACTGGCCCAGGCTTCGCAGCTCTTTGTTCACAAAGGGCAAACTTGTGTTTGTTCAAAAAGTCTAGTTTTGTACATCGATAGTATAGGAACCACTATTAAATGGTAATGGGGGTTGAGATAGAATAAAACTAAATGAAAAGAACGTACCATGCCTCGCTCGGCGAAGTTGTCATAAGCGGACTTAGTGTCTTAACCCAAAAGTTAACGAAGATAAATTTGTCATTCACTAAAAATGTATAATAATTGTTTATCCACTAAGAGTGGCATAATTTTTTTTATTGACTAGGGACGGCGAGGATCACTATTTAGGGCCAGAGATCGAAGGGAAGGAAAGCAGTAAGACTGACGGTTTATTCACTAACCCTCTATCCTTATTTCAAGTGTTTGGTAGTATGCAGATAAATGCGGAAAATGATTATATAAACAGTATATCTTTGAAATGATACGAAAGTGCATATGGATTTGAAAATGTGATATTTGGTATCGATGATTAATTGCATGTAGTGATTAAATTGAGTTGCAAGCGAATTGGTCAGTGTTGACATCTTGAATTGAATCGATATCTTAGGAGCGACGACATGGGGATTCACCAAGCGAATCCGTCGTGAAGGTAACGGTAATCGATGTCTGTTTGGTGGGATGCGCGATCGACATCTGTCATGATGGTGTATGGCATGGAAGAAATGTCCCACTTGGCGGGATGCACCAATCGGCATCTGTCATGATGGCGTATGGCATTTTAAATGACCACATGTCGGGGTGCACCAATCAGCATCCATCATGATGGGAGCCCGGAATTGTTAAATGTGTAAGCATATTACCGAATGATAAAAAATGACGGGATTCACCGAACGGAATCCGTCATGAATGTGAATTGTATAGACAAAGTGAAATAACAAACTTGTTTAGTGTAGATGGGATTTGTAAACTAAATACATCTTTGGGAATATATGTTTGAATCTCATGATTTGACTTAAGTAAATTGAAAGCATGTGAAAATGCATATTTTGATATGATCAATGATTTGTAAAGTGAAGCATGTGAAAATGAATAAGTAATTATGGTTGATATAAAAGGCATAGTTTTATGATAAATGCATGTCATGTTAAAAATGAAAATTGGAATACTCATGTATAGAACCACTAAGCATGAAAATGTAGCGTTTAGATTTATACATGCGCGAGTTTCAAGTAAAAGCGGGGAAGGAAGGCAAGATCGAAGCGCGAGTCATAGAAACTTACGGCGTATAAGTATATACCCCGAGTCATATGCATATCATTTCTTTTGAACGTGTGACATTTTGTGAACAAAGAGTTAAACTGCGAACTATTGTTTTGTATATCATTTTGTAAAAATGAGGCTCCGCCATTTGTAAGCAATTGTATAAAATTAAATGTTTATAGGCACCATTTGAAAATCTTCCTCGTAGTGAAAACCACTAAATGAAATGACATAAATAAAATGTTTCGATAAGATAAATGAAAAGCGGTCGGAAGTAAACCGGGCTCAGTTTGGATCGCCCTTGGTCGTGGGCGAGAGTTAGTCGCTACATTTTACAAAAAAAAAAAAAATCAATGAAAATAAACAAAAAAAGAATTAAGCGAACTTCAGAATCGGATTCAGGATCATGATGGTCAGGTGGAAAGGGGTGTTACAAGCCCATCAAGGTCTAGGACCCGAGGCCTAACTAGCCTGTGAGAAATAGTATGCACCGGCACCCGTCTTGCAGACGAGGATCAAATCACACGAGCGGTCCTGACCAATGGCCTGCCAAGCTAACACCAGCGGGTTATCAAGCGAATCAGGCTGATCTAAGTCTTAATCACTAAGAGCAAAACATAACTCATACTTTTAAGGAGTAGATGCTTAGGTATATGGTTGATACTAATAAAATTCTCAACAACCATGAGCAAAGATTTGCTGACATGGATATGCTTCAAGCTAATAATGCCTCATAAAGCTTGGGGACCTGATGGGGCGGCCTTTTCCTTGCAAAAACAATCCAGGAAACTTTCCCAGTGTGCTCAGAAAAACCCGAGTTGTTGGATTTGTAACACTAAGGGTGTGAGGAACTCCGAGACGAAAATGAGAAAGAGGCTGGGAATGAAGAAGCTGTAAAGGAAGAGAGAAATCATAAACTAGAAGTTGAGATGGATGCAACTGAATCATCCAAGAGAGACCTATTAGAGGAAGAAAACAATGAAGAGAGTATTGATGTGTCTTAAATTCATCTACTTTTAATCCATTTTTCTGGTTTGTTTTAAGTATTTTCAGAGTTGTTTTAATGCCAAATTATGGAATATTTACAAACTTGTGTTTTGAAGGCTTAAATTCAAAAAGGAGAAAAATCCATCAAGAAAGAAGAGAAAAACAACAATTGCAACAGTCTATGTCGCGATTGAAATTTATTGATAATCGTGACAAACTTCCAAGCGATCTGAAAGAAGCGGTGTCGAAACAACATTTCACGTATTACATGACACCATAATGCGATTGTTATTGATTGAAATTTGAAATTCGCGACGGAGAAGGCGGTCGCGACGAAGAATGGGAAACATATCTCTGAAGTCATTGGGAACAAGATGGTTATGTTGCACATAATCTTTGAGCGACGGAATATCTGTCGCGACAAGGAACCCTCTATCGCGACAACGGCTTCTCTGAAGGAAAGTTTGTTAAGACAAAGATCTTTGAAGAAGAAGTTTGGGTCGCGACAAGAAAACTAGGTCGCGAAAAAGGGTGCTTAATGGATGAACTGGCCTGGTTGCAATAAGGAAAGTCAATGTTGCGACATACTTCAAGCTTAAAGGGTGTTTTGATGTCGACCAGAATCTTGATTGCGACAAATCAATTTGAACATAGAAAAGAATCTATCGCCAACGAGGGAAAATGGAGTCACGGCTTGTGAAGGCCGTAGCGAACCAGTTATGTCGCGTCAGAGGAAAAACTAGGTCGCGACAGAGAAAAATATCTTTGCATTTAGAAAGTGTTGTTCTTGACATAACATATTGGGGTCGCGACATACGAAAACACCCAAACCTGAAATTCACAGGTGTAACATCAAAAAATGAAGACTGCCAATGAGGAAGCAAGCTAAGTGGTGATAGAACTGCATCATGACAAAATTTTTTTGGAGTCGTGACTAGGGATAATGATAATGCGAAATGAGTGTTGCAATAAGAACCATAACAGAAATGCTGTCGCAACAAGAAAAGCTAGGTCGCAACACAAATTTGAAGAAGCAGCTCAGTAGCACTGTCGCGACCAAGAAAACACTGTCGCGATTGAAATTCAAGGAAGAACATGGAAACTTGGGTCGCGACACTAACTTGCAGAAATTGCACTAAAACTGTGTTGCGACATGGGTATCGATGTTGCGACATACATGTTTGAGGAATGACCTATTTATTGTCGCGACAAAACTATCATATGAGTTATCCTGAAGGAAGAAAATGTCCATGACAATAATATGTTATCGCGACTCAGCGAGAATAGTCTAAGTCTTGAGTCGCGACAAACGACTTCATACCTACAACAAGGACCTGTAACAAAGAACACAAAACTCTGTCGCGACACAACTTTCGAGTCCACGGCGAGAAGACAACCTGGGCTTTAAGAATTTAGGGATTCATAAAGAAGCAGTGAAGTTAGGGCCCTGACTTTTTAGGGCTACATAAATAGAAATGATTGCAAGCGAGGGCGTCGATCGCGGCAACCGAACAGTACACAGAGCTAAGGACTCTTTTGTATTATATATATATATATATATATATATATATATATATATATATATATATATATATATATATATATATATATATATATATTCATTTCTTAAGTAGATTAGCGTTAGCATGATATTTTGATTCGTTGCGAATGCGAAAGCATTAATTTGTTCAGAAGTTTTGAAGTTGAAATTTAATGTTGGAAATTCATTTGGTATTGTTTGAATCTGATGAATAAACAAACTCTAGGGCACATTTCTTGGTTGATTCCGATTCTGAGTGGAATTTTCACGATCGATATTTCCTTTGTATGTTGTAATCAAGTTTTTTCGAGAACACAACTGCTTGAAAGAATACGATGTTAGTTATGGTCTTTTCTACAAAACGAGAAGAAAAGTTCCTGAGTTGAATTTTGAGTTTATTTGAATGGTGTTGTTCTTATAATTAGTGGTCCCGATTTTGGTAAGCTTATACTAGCATGAAAGGACTATTGTTTTAGCTCTGTTCGAGGGCCCTGCGAGGTGACTTACAGGATGGATTCTTGAGGCTTAGACCAGTTGCTTGGGGGTATGTTAGGTTAATATTGATGAACTAATGAGCTACGAAGGTTACTTAGATAAATCCTCCAATTTGCTCATGGTTTGAGAATGGGTTGAGTAATATATCAATTTAATCAATTGAGATCTCTCTCCTTGATGCGGAAGAATGATCTTGATTAGTGTTAGCGAGATCTAATCAAGGAAAGAAAACTCTTCGAGATCTTAGGATGAGACATCATTCTTGTTGTAAGGAACCTTCTTTGTTGCCATGTCTTGGGAAATAATCTGCTTGATCATAAGAAATGGGTTTGAAGTATTGGAAAAGAAAAATACCCAGATCTTATAGAGAAAATCTTTTTACAAGTAATTGATTAGAATCATGTTTCAAAAATAAGCATGAACCTCTACTCAGTGAAAAGTATGGTTAGAGGAGGAATCCAAACTATACTACTTTGCCTCTTGACAAATTCAGATTCCAACTTATGGGATAATAGAATGAGATTAGGATTCAGGAATTGACAATTTCACAGCAGTGAAATCCCAGTGTTTACTTCCAGCAATAATCTAGTTCAGTCCAGTTTACACTTAGGATTTAATTTTTTTTCTTTCATATTAAATGTAGGATTCTAGCTATTAAAATTCTTATTAGGTTACTAAATTTCATCTAAACTAGACGTTCAAATAGTGTAGAACTTGAGTAGTTAGGGTAGTTGAAATTTAAATAACTTTTAATCTCTGTGGGAACGATATCCAAACTTATAGGTCCACTTGATTATTTATACGAACTATGCATTTTCAGTTTTTAAGAGCACAGTAAATTTTTAATTGAGTTTAGTGACAAAATTATTCTTCTTATGAACATCTGATACCACTTTTGGTCAACAAGTTTTAATGGCCAGATTCTTGGATTAACTTTTAGTCTTCTAGTAATGGTTTCAATAATTTAAATATGCACAACATTTAGTCTAATCAAGTTTTTGGCGCCGTTGCCGGGGATTAATTTTTAGTTTTCTAGTAATGGTTTCAATAATTTGAATATGCATCATTTGGTCTGATCAAATTTTTGGCGCCGTTGCCAGGGATAGAAAGAATTTAAAAATCAATATCTTGACAAAAGGGAGAAATGCTAATTTGGACATTTTTCTTTGTTTTACAAAAATTTCAGAAAATCAACAAAAACAGTTTTAACAGCAGTAGCTGAATAAACTACTGATCTTTTTGGAAGCTTAATGAATATACAATTTTTGTTATCACTGACTCTATTTGATCTCCCGGTGTGTTTACGTGGTAAGCGGTGTGTAAAATGTACGCCTATGTGCGCAAGTGCGTCGCCCAGAGGAAATAATATAGTGTACTCATGGTACGGATGTCGATCCACCGAGGACGGGTGTATTGACTCGTTACGCACAGATAATATCTTAATAGGCGATTTTGAAGAAATTGAGTATGTGAATTTCGACTACGCTATTGATTCTAATGAATTACTGGTATTGAAGACTAGGGTTATGTCTCCCCCCGCCACTTTTAATGGATTATTTCTTAAAGATATTATTCAATATATCTATCATTTGTCGATAAGCGAGGTGATCTTACTTACAAGATATCCTCTCTCGAGAGTATATCGCTATCTCGTGAATAGAGTTTAGTATATCTCTATCCCGACTCGGTGATAGAGATGCTTAAATATTCTATTGAAATGCCACCTTGAGGATAGGAATATCTACATTTCTGAGATCGACTTAAAAAATTTGCTCTACCTAGATCCTGGATAACCTCATCTCTCGAGATCTCGGATCTAGGTGTGATTATGCCCGATGTTGGCCGGACATCGCCATATAATTAAATCATAGATATAGAAATAGGATGCAAACAAATTGATAAACAATGAATAATTTAAAGTACTAAACTTTAATCCATCAACATATAGCGAGGGTTAGTATAACCCTAGAAATAGATCTAGAACATCTTGAATGAGAAAATGAAATGTTTAATCTTAAAAACATCGTTAATATCCAAAAATGAGAAAGCAGTGCAAATCACGGGCACTTCTTCCAGAGTGCATTGTCCTTTGGCTGCTCTGAATTAGAGGCCCTCGTTCGTATGCCTCCCGTGCAGTGCAGACCATTCGTGCTTTAAATGATGAGGTGCAGATCCGTCTTTGACGTCGCGGCGTTGAGGCGTCGTGGCGTTCCCGATTGGTGACACGTATTGTTGACCCGGCGTCGCGGCGTTGTAGCGTCCGCGGCGTGGAGGCGTCGCGGCGTTGGAGCGTCGCGCGGCGCATTAAGCGCTCCCACTCTGCATTACTCTCCATTACTCGATTTGCTTCCCGCGGTGTGCTCTTTTACATCATCTTCCACACGCATTCGGCACCAGTCATACACCGAATAACAAAGCTGGGAAAATACATATTTAACAATAAAAATACTTTAAAACCTAAGAAAGGCGGGTATACTATCAGGTGTTTCGAGGCACTCATCACCCCAGGCTTAACTTCTTGTCCCCCGAGCAAGAATGGACTACTCCTAGGCAGGACACACACAGACATATTAGAGCTAACAAGACGAGTGTTGCACATCTTTGAGAAATAGGGGTTAATTTGGGCCAGACTCCTGCTGTATTTGTTTTGCTCGAAGTTCACCAAGATGCATACGGATGTTTGACTTCGGAAAACTCGGTGAAATAGGTGGAAGACTATTGCCTCAAATTCCATGGTGATGATAACCTTTCCCAATGACCTAATAATGCGATATAATGAATGACCTCCAGTGTATGCACAAGTTCGAGCACCCCCGAACTTAAGCTTCGACTCACTATTTGGAAGAAGCTAACTAGGAAAGGATAAAACGCACCTTTTTATTTGTGTCTAAATACACAAAACTTCTAAGTACCTAAAATAAATTGAAGAAGACCTAGTGCGAAGTTTTAGATGAGTGTTCTGTGCGAGGGATCCATTGGTGACTCCCACTGATTGGTTAAGGGCACAGGTATACTAGTTACTTCAAACTTCACCCGAACACTCTTGAGCTCAGGAAGCCACTAGGTTGTGGAAAAATCCATCTTACATCCCGTGGCGGGCGGTGAAGTCAAATGACTCGGCCCGAGTTGGCTTAAGGCATTAGGCTTTGAAGGCCCCCTCGGTGTGCCAGGAGTTCAATTGGATGATCCACTTATTCTAATTCACAAGACTCTTTTGACTTTTTCTTCTCTTTTTTTTTTTTTCTTTTTTTTTTCTTCTTTTTTTAGTTGGGGCTCAATGGAAATCCTCTTTTGCTAGAGTGTCCCATCACTTAGATGGTTAGAATCTCCCAAGGTTTGTCGAACTTTAGTAGTTGGTCTCGACACTGTGCATACCACTGAAGGTCGGTATTAATGCTTGCGAGTGAGATAGGATCATCGAAATGGTTTCTTAACTACCGGGATTGGTTCCTTTAACCCTTCCTGGCCTATTGACTAATTAGGAGCATCGACATTGTATGCACCGATCTTCCATGTCAATAGTGAATTCGAGTCCAAGCGGTGACCCTCGACTTTCAACATGGCACACATACCTGACTACCTACACACATGCGACTCTTGCATATAAGAATGGCCAGAACACGCACACATGAAACTAACACATGACTACATTAATTAAAAATGAAGAAGTAAAGTGAACTAAACGAGAACCACAGCTACTATCATGAACCCAGAAACAAAAAACACTGCAAATTACTGAAACAAAACATAACTAAACGGAATGCATGATCCTGACCCACACACCTACACCCCAGACAAAATACAGTGTCCCCGCATTTGGCGATAAACAAAAGTAGAGGTGAAGGGGACTCCCACGGTGATCCAGCTGGTGGTGGTGGTGGAGGTGATGAAAACCGGGAGGCTGTGCGTCTTTGGGCTACCGTCTCTTTCTTCTTGAAGAATGGTGGCTTTGATTGGCGGTCTGATCACATATCGGCCACGAAGAGCCTCCGTATCTGTGTGACCCGAGGACTCGGTGCTCCTGGGTCTAGATCTGGAAGGCATCAGCGCTCGGTGGGGGAGAGGCCATAGGTCCTCGGGATCGGGTGAGGCGGGAGGAACTACCTCCCGGGTTCTTTGGGATGGTGGTGGAGGTGGAGTGGGACGGCGGCCAATGTGCTACTAGAGATCGCCCGGGGATCCATCTAGGAACGATAGTCGTGCGGCTCGTCCTCGTCAGAGACTCGTGGCGATCATAGACCCCTGGTCGCGGGACACCGGTATCCCTCTTGGCAGATATGGCCTTTATGGGGTGGTAGGCCACCATTGTCGTCGAGGGCCTTTGACTCGTTTACCTAAGCCAAAGATAAGGAAGGGTGCCCAATTCATCTTTGCGTCCAGGTTCCATGGAGGATGTCATCCTCTATAACCTGCCAAACATCAAAGGTATATCTACGTATGAGTGGCATAGTTGAGTAGAACGCAGCTTGGCTGTCACTTCACACCGTTCGTCGTCGGAATGGAGCGACGTGATGAGTGATGCGGACCTTAGGTGTGAAGGCCCAGATACTTGGCCTTGGAGTGGAGCTGCATGTGCACTATTGACTTCCACTCACCCTAGGCCATTGAGTCGATACTCGTATAACCTCGGGTAGTCGGAGTGCTCGTGGAGGCCCCGTCGAAAGGCTCAGGGACATGTCCTAGTATAATAACTATTGATCGACTCATGGCGGAAGTCGACACGATCGCCAACACCCCGGACTTTCTTCCCGGGGCGTGGAAGGCGAGATTGGCGTAGAACTCTACGCACCACACTCATGTTGCTGGATGGGAATTGGTTTGCTGAGCCTCGTCCATGTGCGATAGTTACTGGAAAAAGTCATCAGGTGGTGAAACCCTTTCTCCTTTATGAGCAGTCGGTTCTTGTAGATGGTCTTAGAGCCGTCGGCGGCACCCTCATTCACAGGCAAGCGTGACATCGTAGAAGTAGGGTCGGGTCCTCATTGGGCTTAGGCTAAACGGTAAGCAATTCACTTTTACCATACATTAGGGCAGGTGCGTGGTGGTAACTTGATTGGTCACCGTGACTAGACCCCGAAAAACACCTAAGCGTGCCTGAAAAAAAACCGGAACTACTAGAGTGTACTGCGACCACAAAGGTGACTGAGACCTAAAATAGACCTAATAATACCTAAACTTGAACTTTATAAGACCCCCTGAATTATTTGTGAATCACGTGGTAGCCACACAGATGACTCTGTTAATCTTTAGAGCCAGGAGTACGGTCATGGTGGAAATGCCACGGTGACAAGGAACCGGTCTTCGGAACCGGTGTGTGAGGTGGTATGGGGTGCACGAGAGAGGTCGGAGGCGATGGCAAGACCTCAGGCCGGCGTGAGGGAGCTCCGGCGAGAGACCGGAAGGTGGGTGGGTCGCTAGGGTTTAGGCGGGGATGTGAGAGCGGGTGAAAAACAAATGGCTATTTTTGGCCTTAAAATAGGAAAGCGTGGGACGTTCGGGACGAGCATCAGCGACATGACGGAGAGGGAATTTGAAACGACATCGCGGCCCCGTTCGAGACAGCGTCGCGGCGTTAAAGTGGAACTAAACTGGCGTCGCGTTAGGACGGCGTCATGACGTTCTGGTGGAATTAACAGCGTCGTGAAGCCGTTGGAGTATCGGCGTCGCGGCGTTCCGGGGACTCTAGGATTCACGTCGGTGACCGGAGAGTATAAATCGGCGTGGCGGCGTTCGGGAAATCCATCCGGCGGCGTTACGGAGACGCCCAAAGTCAGTGTGTGGCGTTGAAGCTCGTCGCGACGTTCACGGAGACACTTAAAATCAGCATTCGGCGTTCGAGAAGGGTAACATGGGCGTCGCGGCGTTACGACTCTTGTCGCGACAATTCTGAAGGAGCCTCAAAAATTGTGCACATTGAGGATCCCATGGCGAAAACTCACCTCACTTGTAAAGGTGACTCTATGGACTTATAGTACCGCAGCATGAGCGGATCCTCCCGATACTTCTTGTTCGAGGAGTCACATTAAATAACCCGAAGAGACCTGGAGTTATGGAAAAAGCCGATAAACGATATCATAAAATAAACCGATAAAAACAAAAATTAGAAAAAGTGAAAAGTTTAAGAAGCACTTGGGTTGCCTCCCAAGAAGCGCTATGTTTAATGTCTCGTTAGCTCTCGACGACCACACGAATCTCAGTAACAAGGACGAACTCATATGATCGCTTACTACGCCGTATCTGTTTGTGAAGGAATGATTTGCTTGTTTGTAAGAAACTTTGCCTCCATAATACGAAAGCTGATGTCGTTGGGTGGTGGCCCCCGTGAATGTGCCTTTCTCGGGATGTGGCTTTTGCTTGCAGTGTGAAAAGACCTTTGTTCTTGTGAAAGGCAGGACCATGAGAACGATTTCGAAAGAGCTTTAGGCGGGAATTGAACAAAAGAACTTGTTGTCCTGCCGTGAACTCCTTTCTGGTAATGTGTTTGTCGTGCCAGGCTTTAGTCTTTTCCTTATAAATGCGGGCGTTTTCATAAGCTTCGTTCCTGAATTCGTCTAGTTCACTGAGTTGGAAGCGATCGCTTCTCGTAGACGATGTACTATCCATGTTAGCGTCGAGTGGCTGATAGGCTCGATGCTCCCGATTCTAATGGAAGATGACAGCTTTACCATAAGCGATTCTTATGGTGACATACCCCAGGAGTTTTAAATGTTGTCGCGGTACCCAAGTGCATCTTGATCTTTTTAGACCAATCCTTCCTGGAGCTATTAACTGTCTTCTCGAGAATGGACTTGATTTCGATTTGATACTATACGCATCAGTTTGAATGTGGGTGGTATCTGAGATGTGCGATGATGTACCCGTACTTTTACAAAACCTTGTCAGTTACCTTATTGCGAGAAATGGGTACCATTATGTGATCAATCTTTCGAGGGGTTCAACTGATGAGAATATGTGGGCCTTGTGAGAAGCGAGAGCCACGACCTTGGCATCGTTAGTGCGTGTAGGGATTGCTTCCACCATTTTGAGACATAGTCTCTTGACAAAGATGTATAAGTTGATGTATACGATGCGGGAAATGGTCCATGAAATCCTCCCTATAAATCAGACAATTCGACCTCGAATGGGATGCATGGGTGGCTCGTCCTTTCTAGAGATGTTACGATTCGTTTTGACATTTGTCACAAGTGGAAATGAATTGATGAGCATCTTTAAATAGTAGACGATAAAAACACGATTACGTGCAGGCTGCATTCTCCCAGCCACGAGTATCCATATGGTAGTGTAATGATAGTTTCGAAATCTTGTGCATTTCATCTTAGGGCACACATATCCTTATCACCCGATCAGCGCGATTAATGCAGCAAAAGAATTAGCTCCTCGATGGTAGTGTTTGAGTGTCTTTAAAATCTCTTTTTAAGCGATGGTTAAATTGAAAGGAGTTACTTTAGTATAAGATAATTCGCATAATCTGCCAGACCATGGAGCGCCCTCTTGTCACTCCCGATAGGTTGAGTTTCTCATGCAGGTCGTCATTCAACTGGAACATCATCTCTAGCCCTTCGATCGTGAAAGATGATGCGTCAGCTAGGTTTCGGTGCCTTTCTTGTCTTTAATCTCTACGTCGAATTCTTGCAGCAATAGGACCCACCGAATTAATCGGGGTTTTGCATCTTTCTTAGTCATCAAGTACTTAATGGCAGAATGATCAGTGTGCACCACGACCTTGTTGCCAATCAAATATGGCCTGAATTTGTCGAAGCAAAAACCGATGGTCGTGATTCTTTTCTGTAGTGGCATAATTGGTGGCGTCATTCGGGGTTACACTAGCATAGTAGATTACGAAAGATTTTCTCTCGTTTACGCGCCTTTGCCCGATCGCGAGAGTCAGCGGCGTCACACATAGTTCTAAAATGGAAATATTACCAATCAGAGACCCTGACAATAGGATGCCAAGAGCGACATCCTTGACAACGAGAATGCGTACAGAGCATTTGTGAATCGAGCTCAAAGTGGGATCCTTGAGAACAGGAGGTTGGAAACAGACGGTTTCTGATGCAAAAATCCTTGATGAATAGCCTATAAGATCAGCGTGGCCTATAAGGCCCGAATCCACTAGATGTGAGGGTGGAGCGACTTCTCAATTGCTTCAATCTTAGCCACTGTCTACCTCTATCCTACTATTGTTGAAATCTGATCATCCGGACTGATACCCTCTTGTACGAGAAAATGGCACTTTTCCCCGATTGGAGTACTAAGTTGGTCTCTTCATCTTGCCGATGCGGCTCTTAAGTTTTCAAGCGGTTGTCAAAATGAATTTCCATTCTTTGAGAAATCGTCCGTGAAGATCTCGGTGTCTTTCAACCATATCGAAGAATATGGCCATCATACATACGTTGAAAGTACGATTGCATTGCACGGTCAGAGCATCATATGTCACCCGAATGTACCATAGGGACATGTGAATGTCGTCTTCTCACGATCTTGGGGGCTATAGCGATTTGGTTGTAAGTAGGGTGTCCATCAGCCATTAGTATTCATGGCCATTGTCGATCCAAACATCGATCTAGAAATGGCAATGGAAATGATCTTTGGTGAAACATTAGTTTAGATATCCGATACAAATCCTCCCACCCAGGTAGCTGATTCGAGAAAATGATAAGATGTTGTTTCAGTCACGATGTGAGTTGTTCCACCTTTCTTGACCTTTACTGGCCCAGGCTTACCAGCATTTGAAATGGGGTAAATCACCTGAGTGTCTAGCCATTACAAAGCATCTTTACGGACTACGCCTCCTTCATTGTCGGATTTAACACCCTCTGCTTCCACTTTGAAGGTTTATGTCTATCTTCTAGTAAAATAGTGCATGCACATAGAAGAATGAATTCATACTAAATATTTAAATGCATCCAGGAGTGCATGTTTGTGATCTCGAAGGACCCTCGTCTTCTCTTCCTCTATTTCGGTGAGAATGCAGGATAATCCTTTGAGTGATGTAGATTACATTCCAAGGTATGCATGTGAATGGTACAGGTAGAGGTTTTGTTCCATCTTAGGTGGTTGATCAGCCCAGTGGGACCGCGTTTTAACTCCTTCGCTTTAGAGATTGAGTATTTCCTTATTGTGTCGAAAGAGTCCATCATTGCATATTCTTACGCCTCTTCACTCGGGTTCTCGAGACTCATTCTCAGCTAGAGCTAGCCTCCAAAATTCAGTGATACCCGCCGGCTAGACACTACTTCAAGCCTCTTATTTTTGCCATGGAAAGCAGTATCACTTTACGCACAGTGTCTCAGCACACTTGAAACACGTTGAACTTGACTTCATCTTCATGTACTCTCAATTTTAATTCTCCCCTCCCAAGACATCAATCATTGCTCACCTTAGGTTGCAAGAAAGCGGTCTGAGATTATGGGAATTTCTTTATCTTCCTCCGTATCAATCTGATGAAATTTCTTTGGGAAGATAAACTTGTCGACCTTTACTAAGACATCTTCTATTACCTCTCGGATGTAAATAGTCTGTCTGTAGTTTGAAGATGTATTTATCGTTGGCGGGCCTCACCCAATCGAACTTTGAGAAATGGATAAGGGCATGAGATTAATGCGGCACCCCAAAGAATCACATGAGGAGTCTCTCGAGATAGCATTTCGATGGTGCGAGGATAGTGGCTGCAGGTCCTTGAGCTTTTGTAGGCGGCTTTCTGAGTATGGCCTTGCATTCCTCGGTTAAGTTGTTTGTTTAATCGACCAATCTTATATTACAGGACGGAATGTCTTTCATAAATTTCACATAACTGGGCATTTGCTCTAAGGCATCGGCAAATGGGATATTGATGTGTAACTTTTTGAACACATCCATGAATTTAGTGAATTACTTATCCAATTTATGCTTCTTGAGACGTTGTGGGTAAGGGCGGCGGCCTTTATGATGAGTTCTCTTCAGATTACTTCTATTAATTTCCTTATTTGCCTCCATCCATTCGTGGGTTGGCTGACTTTCTCAGCCTCCACTTGTTCTACAACTGGGGTTTGTGGCTGTAGTTCCAATTCCTTCCCACTTCTCAGCATAACTGCTTTGACATGTTCATTCCCGTCTCGTCTTGGGTTTATACGGTGCTTGGTAATGAACGGTATCGCTTCCGGTTAATAAGTTTGCCATTTGCCCCATTTGTACCTCGGAATTTCTCGGTTAATGCAGTTGTTCAGTAGGTTACTGTTCTTTATATTCGCCTTGGTCTCATTCATGAAAGCAGAATGGGAGGTTAACATCTGTGCAAGAGCTTGTTCTAAGTCCACCTTTTTCTCAGAGGGTGGTTCACTAGTTCGGTTCGATGGCGTATTGTTTTGATTATTCCTCCATCCATACCCTTGACAGTTGACTACATTGTTAAGTTACGATTATTCACGCCGCCTTAGCCTTGATTTTGATTCGATGGCGTTTCCCAATCGGCCCTTGCTGCTTTGTGATTAGTTCGATTGAACCTCGACACGTCTTGGGCTTGCTCTCTTGTAGGGTTTCTGGCCCGACATTAGTGCTATTGTGTTGTCTCCACAAAATTCACACTAGCACTCATGGGTTGAGTGCGTATGGCGTTAGCAGTTCATGATGTCACATTATTTGCTTGGTGGTGTGCGGCTTGATTAACCGGTTATTTGAGAACCTCATTGTCTGTGCCACCCGTGGCTTTATTGGTGTAGTTTTCTCTGAGCCATTGAGGTTGTGTTGGTTCTGTATCTTCCCGAGAATCTCATAGGCTTGAATTCAGTGGTTTTCTTCGTTAGTGCTCCTCAGTAGAGGCATGATCAACTGTTACAGTAAGCGTTCCTCATTTATTATAAGTGGACATGCATCCATCTCAATTAGTCACGTGATGCGGGCACTTTCTTAGTAATTCGTGAAATGCGTCATTGCCTCTGCCCGAGTTCCTCTGGTTGCCCAAGAAATTAGTGATCTCTTGCACGAGTTGTGCGTTTTGAAAGGTGGGAAGAACTTTGGTCGAATTTTTGCACTAAGTCGTTCCACGAGGTAATGGAATCACGGTGGTGACTTGTTAGCGATGCTTGGCTCGATCTCGTAGTGATGGTGGAAAGCCTCGACACAGGTCTGCCTCCGCCGGTAACTCAGTTGTATGATCGTGCTCGCGGACGAGAAGTTGGTCGGATGCATATTCGAGGGTTCTCGTGGGGTGGTCGTGAAATGATATGATGCGGCATACGTAATGTTCTCGACTTGAGTTCGAAGTTGTTTGCTGAATGGGTGGTGTCGATGCGATGGTTGTTTGAGCAATTTGTAGGCGGGAGTCACGAACTCTTCAGCAACGTGTATGGATCATGCAGTTTGTATAAGCGGCACAGGTGCTTGATTCCTTCCATGATTACCATTTCGGCCTCTACAGGGCTCGTTGTGCTGATGCTCGAGATCTGCTCTTCATTGTCACCCATGTTTGCTAAATTTCTGATCTGTTCAGTTCTCTGTTCTCGACGTGTTCTGTGTAAAGTTCTTTCGGCTCGGGATCAAACGAGTGTTAGGTAACTTGATCTCAGAAGCGTCACATGTACTTCTTGAAACAGCCTGCTTGAAATAACACAGAGACAACAAAACCAAATTACCGACACTTGTAAGAAATAAACAAAAGTAAAGAAAATTTCAGAGTATCAATTGCTTTATTCTCTATATCAATCTAAACTGTCCCAAGCAATGACGCAAAAGCAGTGGTAGCGCGGTGTGTAAAATGTACCTTTATGTCCAGCGAGTGCCTTGGCGTCTTGAAGTAATATAGTGTACTCATGGTACGGATATCGATCCACAGGGAATGGTGTATTGACTACAAAGGTTATGCTTTTTAGATAATATCTGAGTAGAGGATTTTTTCGAAGGAAATTGAGTATGTGAATTTCGACTACGCTATTGATTCTAATGAATTACTGGTATTGAAGACTAGGGTTTTGTCTTCCCCGCCACTTTTAATGGATTATTTCTTAAAGATATTATTATTGATATATTTATCATTTAACCGATGGCGAGGTGATCTTACTTACAAGATATCCTCTCTCGAGTATATAGCTATCTAAATGAATAGAGTTTAGTATATCTACATCTGACTGATGAGATGCTTAAATGTTCTAACTTGAATCACCACCTTAGGGATCGGAATATATCTATTTCTGTGAATCAACTTAAAGAACACTCTGCAGATCCACTGGATAACCTCATCTCTGAATCTCGAGATCTCAGTGTGATTATGCTAATGTTAGCCAGACATCACCATATAATTAAATCATAGATATAGACGAATGCAAAACAAATTGATAAACAAGCGAATAATTTAAAGTACTAAACTTTAATCCATCAACATATGACCGAGGGTTGACATAACCTGAAATAGATCTAGAACATACTTGAATGAAAATGAAAATGTTTAATCTTAAAAACATCATTCTAATATCGAAAAATGAGAAAGCAGTACAAATCCATAGGCACTTCTTCCAGAGTGCATTGTCCTTCTTTGCTCTGGAATTAAGTGCCCTCGTTAAATGCGCCTCCCATTACCGAATTACGAACCATTCATTAGCTAAATGATGAGGTGCGGATCCGTCTTGCGTCGAGACGCCTAACGAAGTCGTGACGTTGAGAAGTCGCTGACGTTGAGGCGTCGTGGCGTTTGATTATTGACCTGTATTGTTGACCCGGCGTCACAGCGTTGGGGCGCGTCCGGCGTGGAGGCGTCGTGACGTGGCAGCTCACTCTGCATTGCTCTCCTTTACTCCAATTTAGCTACAGTGTACTCTTTTCACATCATACGCACCGCGTTCAGGCTTCCGATCCTTACTCGGATATGGCCGGAAAATACATATTTAACCATAAAAATAACGCTAAAAACCTAAGAAAGATGCGGGGTATACTATGAGTGTTTCAGGCACTCATCAGTTTCCACTTTCAGGAAAATATTGAATGCATAGAAAATCGAGCCCCGAAATTCTTTGCCTCTTAATCTGAAATTGAAACCTTGAAAAATTTGAGAAAAGCTACAGTCTTTGAAGATAGAAGTATGGCTAATCAAATGAGAAAGATTGCAAACTATTCCCGAGGAAAGAAGAAGAAGTAGAGTGACCGAGGAGGCTGGCTGATGGAGGAATTTTGGAGGCTGTCGTTGAAAAGAATACTCTGTTGTGGGAATATTTGTTAGGCGAACAATTTTGGTGAAGCCGGCTTTGATTACAATGGACTGTGACACCAATTCGCTCGCCACCCTTGGAGAAGATCGAATGAGCATCTCAGGGACATTTATGAGGATAGCGAGCTCTTTGTGAGCGGAATGGGTAAGACTGATGTGAGCTTCAACTCTTCCCATTCTCATTGAGAGATGTGGCGTACATGGTTTGACTCACTACCGTTAAGGATCGGTGAATGCTTTGGAGCGGGTGGAAGCATTCATGGCTGATTTTCCCTCCGATCTCAACATTGAGAGAAGAGGAGAAATCATTGTGTTGTGAGGGAGGATGAGAGTCTCTACACAGCATGGGAGAGATTCAAGAGACTATTGAAGAGGTTCCCTATGCATGGGATAGATACGGCAACCTGAGATGGACATTTTCTGTGCCGTAGATTATACCTCGAAGGTATAATTTATGCATCTCTTGTGGAGGTTTAAAAGAAGAGTGTAAGAGGAGGCAAAGGCAAGTTATTGAAGACCTTGCGAATGCAATTCTGAGACTCCATCTAAATCTTCGGGAGTAGCAACAGAATGAGGGGAATAATTCGATTGGATTGGATAGAGCTACGGCCATGAAGCAAATGGAATCTGATAATGAACGAGTTAGTATGATGAGAGGAGGATGCACTATGTGAAGTTGGGCAGGTGAGAGAAGGAAGGAGAATAGTCTTGAGGGTTTATGGAAGAGCCACTACTAAGTTGAGGAAACAAAGTATATGAATGAGCAAAGGGGTTACCACTTCAAGCTAACTGACACACTTTACCTGCTAGATTCAAGCCTTCAGAAACCATGAAAGCTTTTCTATGGTGGGGGAGCCTGTGAGTCTAGACATGGATAGAACTACCATCGGGCTTATGCTTTCGGCTGGGTTTGGCGACGGCGACGGGAAAATAGGGACAATAAGGAAGTATCAAGGGTAGAAAAGAACTTCAGACCTTTGAAGATCGGAGTCTTCACTTGATTCATGACGAGAAAAGCAAAGGATCTGAATGTGCATGAGAAAAATTTCTGAAACTGAGAATTTCAAGTAACCATTTGTGTTTCAAACAAATATCAATCTTATGTGAGAAACTTGAAGACTCAAGTAGGGCAGTTGGCCCTAACCTTGCAAAGCCAAACCCGAAATGCATTTCGAAGCAATATTAAAGGTAAATCTAAAGATCTCACACCAGCACGTAGAGAGTACGGAAGCGAAAATGTAGAGATAAAGCATGCATGGAGACTAAATCGATGAAGAAAAGCTCGGGTAGAAGATGAAGCCAAAAAAAAAAATGTTGAAGAAGCGAGACAAAGTCACTGACAAATGTCTGATTAGGGACACTAGTAAATGACTTCTTAGGAGGCGACCAAGCGGGGATTTCTTCTTAAAAGTTTTAATAGTTTGAGTGGTTTATATATGTCAGTAGTTTTATTTTCAATTTTTTTCATTTTCAGGACAATGAAGCAAAATTCAAGAAGAATTTCATTAGACAGAAGAGTATCTCAAATTTAAAATATGAGTAATTAACTATAAGTGTTTCTCATTCCACAACTTATTTTAAATGATAATGCATATATTAAGTTTGGGAAAATTTGCTACAAATTGCTTGAAAGCTCTGATTTAGTGTTTTCATGATAATGAGATTACTGTTAGTAAATAAATTGAAAGTTTTATGTTGCTAGATATGACTTCACAATGCTTGAATTGAAAATTTTGAATGAGTAGTGAGTGATTAACTGAATAGGAAGGCAGTTTTAAGTTGCAGAAAGTTGGGGAAACAATAACTTGCTCGCGACAAAGAAATCTGTGTCGTGACATTGCTTTCACATAAGTGAGGAGAAGAGATTCGTCGCAACAAAGAAATTTAATGGTCAGAGACAATTTATAAGAAGATTAGGTCGCTAAATTAAAAAGTTAGGTCACGTGAACTTCATTTTGAAATATGATGTTGTGACATTATCTTTCCTGTTGCGACAAGAATTTTTTAAACTAAAGTAAATGGCAACATAAATAGTGTCGCGACCTAGTTTTCTGTTTACAGAAACCAATCTCTGTCGCAACAGGAATTTTCTTGTCGCGACCGAGATTGTAACTTGTAGGAAATTGTTGAGTCCAATGACATGTGTCCCGATAAAAATTTCTAATGTCAGTACTAGTCATTGTTGCAACCAACCTAAAGTGTGTCGTGACTTGAGGTTTTAAATAATAAAGACTGGAGCGAAAATATTAATTTTGAGGGTCATAAAATAAATTCCGCAGTTAAAATTAAAGGTTATTGTTGTGACCTAATCATTAATTATCCCTTTTACGAAGAGATAGATTCATTTATTGAGCAGCCGTGAAGAAGTTCTCAGCGAAAAGCCATCCCTTCCATTCATATCACTCGGACTTTTACTAAAATCCACCTTTTGCTCTTCTACTTCTAAAACCTAGACGGAGACTGAAATCTGAATCGAGCTCGTCGATGTGAACCACAGAGCTTAGTCGAGCCACCAGTGAGATGATGGAAGAGTACACGAGTTGGTGAATAGGAGGTTCATCGGAACCTCGGAGGCGAGACCTTGAAGTAGCGAGCCCAGAGGTGCGAAAGGCCTGAAACCCTGCTCGAAAAGAAAGAAAGAATAAAGAAATTTGAAAAAAGTAGAATTTGAGCAAGCTAAAAAAGTAGAAACAACGAAGCTTTCATTTGAGATGAAACACTCATACGGAAAGGAGCACAGCGACAAAGGGTTTATTAGAGAAAGGGGGTTTAGTACTTTCATCTCACCGTTTGAAGAGATCATCGAAAAGAGGGGCTGGAATGCATTTCTGTATAAGCCACACGGTTATCTTCACGGTGGTAAGGGAGTTCTCGATATGATGATAGACATGAAGGAAGATGCGGTGTATGTCGAAAGATATGGGTCCCATGGGTCATGAAAGGATTAGCGAGGTTCTGCCGTCGGGGATCCCAATGGGTTTAAATACAAAAAACGTCGAGCAACCATGAAAAAATAGTGGATTTTCTAACTGGTGGGAAGGGGAAATGGAACTGAACGAAGAAAAATCCTCATGAATCCATCCCCAGGGGTTCCCTAACAGAAGAAGCCAAGGTCTGGTTTTATTTTATAGCTTCTGTTATAATTCCTACAAAGCACCTTTGCACAATAAGGGAGAATGAAGCCATCATCTTATATGCCTTATTGAAGGGTTATAAGTTTGATGTGGGGAAAATAATCGAAGCATCTATCAAAACTTTACCCATGATATTGTAAAAGGGGCTGATCCCCGTCCAGCCGATTATCATCGAGTTTGTGTTAATTTGGAGTGAAAGGGATATGGGCAGAGGAGGAGACCTGTCCTAAGGTTTCTCCTTTAACCTTGACAAAGGTTAATCAAGGGCCCGAATAGCAGAAAAAGAAAAGAAATGAAGATTTTGGAAGTTGCAGAAGAGAATTAGGAAGAAGAAGATGAACAAGTAGGGATGGAGCAAATTTCGGAGAAGGCGTGCAGTTGAAGATGAGGTTGAAGCGGGAATAAGTCAGTATTTGATCTCCTCCTCATGTAAGGGGAAAACTTTCTTCTTGAGAGTGCTCCCAGGAAACCACAGAAAATAAAGAAATCATGGAATTCTGTTTCTGAAAAAAGAAATGGAGGAGAGAGAAAAGGTGGGAACAACAACGAGAGGATCGAGAGAAGAATTTACCGGAGGCGGACTTCGAGGACAGGAGCAAAGATGGGAACTGACTTTTCAAGCGGAGGAAGAGGAATGGAAGGAAGAAATGGAAAGGAGAAAAGTACTTATGCAAGGTGGATTAAAAAATCCACAGTCCTTCTCTGATGAACACACAAAGGGATGAAGATGTGCGACCTTTTTAGACAAAGAAGAAAAAAAGTTGGAAGGAAGTATCTTTGTAAAAGGCGGAGGGGTTAGTATCTCTACGAGCAGTTCAAGGAATTTGGGAAGCTTGTGGAGAAGAGGGGACGAGGAGAAATTGAGATGGACCATGACTACAGGACAAAGCGAGGAATGAAGTTTGGATCGAGGTGAATTCAAATTTATTGAACATACACACTATGCTCCCTTTGAAGACTTGGAAGGAACCATAAGGAATAACTATAGGAATGAAGCGAGAGATGAATTGATCGCTCGGGTGGAATATACCAATGATCATTGCCTCTTTAACAGGAAGATCCTCGAGAGAAAGAGAAACCCAGACATCCTCGTACTTGAGTTTCCTCCCATCTTTAGCTACTTTTCTGCTTGAACCTCCTAACTTCAAAATTCCCCAGAATCCTCTGAAGGGAGATGAACCCTATGCTTTATTTCTCTCAGGCAAAAATTGTAATCATCCTCTTAATAAAAGTTCAACATAAATTTTACGAAAGATTCTGCGTCAAATTCTTTTTTATGCAGCATTGGTAACTGATAGATTATATTTTTGTTTTGAATAAATGAATGAATCTGATGTGAAAAATGAGCAGCAAGTTTGGGTGAAATGAATAGATTACAATTGTTGGTGTGTTGTATTGTTTTGAGATGAATGCATAATCAAATGAACTCTTTTACTTGATTAGAACAACATAACAACAAACCTCAGAACCAAACTTGTGTAATTGAAATTGTGGTAGGCCTCAATGAATTTGAGCAGGGGCTGCGTGTGAGCAGAATGAAGTTTAGGTTGATTTAGAAAATGTATTAAATATTTGCCTGAATAAGACTTTGGAAACTATTGTATAAACAATAAGATTAGGTGAAAGTCACGAAAAACAATGCACATGGTCGAAATGTTCCTTAACAAATTGTAAAGGATTAGGGACATCTTAAGGTTCGAGTCATAGTCAAACGGTTCAAGGTCCACAGAACTTGTTAGATTGTGTCAAAGTGAAATCTGAAAGCGATACCACTTAACGGGAAGTGATATAGGTCATCCTTGGAAGTTTGAGCCTTTCAAGCTTACCCTCAGAATATGCGTAAGCATATACTTTAGTTCCATATTTGGGCAATTTACTGGTTTCTTCGTTTAAACGATGGAAATGAAAGCCCCTCAACTATTCTAATCCCTACAGTAAGAACCCTTATTTACTTGGGGTTTCGGAAAGGAACTTGAAATCTGAGAAAAAAACAAGTTTGGAGAATGTATTTTTGACTTAAAAAGGAAGCAAGAATGAAGGATGGAAAAGAAAGAACGAATGAAGAAATGGAAAGAATGCGAGAGATGAAGTCAAATTTGTACATTGTCGAATGGGATTAAGTTTTGTCTTGTGGCCTTTCTCTCTTGAACAATTAAGTTCTTAGGGATGTTTCAACTTTAGTACCCTAATGCCATCTAGTATAGAGACTGCTAACTGAGGATTCTCTAAGAGTGGTAGAAAGCTGAAGATAAGACATTGTAATCACAAAATTTTGACAAGTAAAAAGAAAATCAAAGGAGACTTCTCTCACAAGATGTCGACTGAGAATAGACGTGTATTACATCAAGAGACTGAGTTTAGGGAATATATTTTCAAAAATTAGTAGAAAAGAAAAGGATGAAGGATAGAGGCAAAGTGATGAGCTTAAAAGTCATCTATTTTCAGTCCATTTTTCTGATTGATTTTTATATAAAAAGACTGATTTATATGCAAGAATATGGAATAAACTTCACGAAACAGTGTCAGAGATTCAAAGAAAGCAAATTTCGGTAAGGAGCATAATGTGGCTGAAGCGATCTTGATATAATTAGGTGAAAGAAGTTGCAGCGGGAGAAGCGCAAAGTTAAAGAATTTGATGTCGTGAGAAGCTTTTACAGGAAATCAAAATGCATATTCGAGTTAACATTCTAAGCTCGGTCGCAAATGAAGGCGTAGTGAAGACAAGCAGGCTGGGGCGTGAAGGAACTCAGGTCGACAACCAGGAATTGAAAAGAAGACATGATGTCGCGACCAATCAGAAGATCACTGACGAATTTAACTCAATACGATGGAAAATGAGATTGCGACACGAAAAAGAAGTCGCGACGAGAAGATAAGCGATTAGTGAACATTTATGCAGCGACATCGGTTAAATGGAATGCGACATCAGATGCAACGAAGAAGATCGCGACAAGATCAAGGTACATCAGCGACGCCAGCCACAAAGAAGTCGCGACATCATCCGGCGATTAGCGACAACGGTTCAATAAAGAAAAAGTGCGTGACGCACCTGGTTGTCCGCGACATCAATTGTAAGGACTTGAGGTGGCGACATGAAGATATCGCGACATCGGTTGCAGGACGAAATTACGCTGACAACATCTAGAATTAGCGACATCAATCACGAGGTTAAGTCACGGCGTCTAAAAGCGGTCGCGACATCGGCGATGAAAAGAATTAGGGACATCATCGGTGTCGTGACATCATTGAATCAGACATGTCGCGGCTTGAACCAAGGCCTGCGACGAGCTGCGACAACGAGGGGGTCGCGACAAGGACTGATGTCTAGCGGTATCAACATATTGGGCGATTCTTTGCGGAGTCGAAAAGAAGTGCATCGAAATTAGGAATGACTTGAACCACATAAATACGCGGTACTCTTGAAGAAAAGTAGCTCAAGGCGACTTGAAGAGATGCGAATTACATTTGAAGGCTCTGTACTTTAATTTTCTTTTCTTTCTTTTCATTTTAGATTAGATTAGATTAGTTTGTATTTTCGTTCTAATTTGGATTTGGACGTTAGCTGTAAAGGTTTTAGCGGAATGCAGATTTATATTTCTTCAAATTACTATCTGGTTGTTTGAATTCCAAACAAATTTTGGATTTCGAACCACCAGTTTCCAATTTACAGTGGTTTTCTTGATCAGCAAGCCAATGTATGGTATATCAGTAATTTAGAAACCGATTCCATTGAATTAGCGTTATTGTCGAAATTATCTTTCTGCATAATTTTATTCGTATTCTTTGAACTTCGCATATTATAAATGGAAGCTTCTTTGGTTTTGTGTGTTTCTGGAATTGATCTGACATCAGTCTCTGG
Source organism: Tetrastigma voinierianum (assembly GCA_016808115.1). Classification (NCBI taxonomy): domain Eukaryota; kingdom Viridiplantae; phylum Streptophyta; class Magnoliopsida; order Vitales; family Vitaceae; genus Tetrastigma; species Tetrastigma voinierianum. The sequence continues at coordinate 70,921 of JAEQBH010007616.1, forward strand.
GCCCGAGCAGGATTGTTTCAAAAACTACATTTCGGAGGCCCTGCAGTGACATAGAGAAGGCATTCTTGAGAGTAATGAACAATTTCTGGAAGGTATACAATCCTGATATTGATGATCTAATGTGCTCTACATAATTAAATCGATACATCCTCTTCTCACTTGAAATCGAGAATGAGTTGAGTGAGTTATCAATTTAAGCATCACGAGAGAGTTCCACCTCGATTGAATAAGTAGATTCAATCCGTGTTAGCAAGGATCTAATCGAGGGAAAGAATAAGGCTGTTCTAATTTTGAGGATGAAACGATCTGATGTAAACCTCTGCGGTGACTATATTTAAGGGCTGGTTTCACAGTCCATGTTATGGGTATGTATTGAGAGAAAAAAATACCCGAGAACAAGGCTAACCGGTTTAAAAGTAGTCATCAGCCAGCTGTCTTGAAAGAAAAGCATTCAAGGTAGAATGATGAGCGGTGGGGTTTGGAGAGATCCAACTTAGCTGCACTCCTTGGGTAGTTTTAAAATATGGTTCGAGAAAGCAAAAAAAATTGATACAATTTGTAAGATTGATTCTTCACAATAAGCGATTGGTGATGTTTTCTTTAGAATAAGCTGTTCGAGTCTAAATTTGTTCTTCATTAACTCATTATTCATTTCATTTGTTATTCATTTATATCGTTTTTTTTTAGTTTTATTATTTCAAGCTTTCAAGCGATTCAATTATCTATCGAGTCCAAATAGTATAGATTTTGAGTGGTCGAGTAGTTGATCGAATTCTTGGGGTCTCTGTGGGATCGATATCGGACTTAAAATCTAATTTACTACTTATTCGACACATTGCACTTGCGGCCTCTTGGAACAAAACCACTCATTCGCGATTTACTTCAAATGAAACAATCTTTTAACTAATCAAATAGCTATGGCATACAATCAGTAAGTTTATGGCACCGTTGTCGGGGATTCTATTTAATCCTTGGTAATAGTGGCAGAAATTTGTGTATATATTAAGTTTTGGAAGTGTAAAGTTTTATGGCGCGGATTCTTGACATTAGATAGTCCTTTTGTAATGGTGTTATAGACTTGTGTATAACTTTGGTCCGGTCTGACAAGTTTTATGGCGCGGATTCTTAGAAAGTGATCGAGAAAGAATTTATTAGATGATGTCAGACGAAGAAGAAATACTAATTTGGACATTTTAAAGAGAAAGAACGAAAATAGTTTTCAAGGCGTGGGTATTTTTTAGCCACTTTTAATAAACCATATTGAAAATATTTGTTGGCTGACTAATCTGATAATGTAAGTGTTTTTATTTAGGGGAAAAATTTTAATGCATAGGAAAGGAACATTGATGCGATTCCGGCAAATCTTGAATTAGAAGAACACTTTCAGCTTGAGAGAAAAGCGAAAGGAGCGAGAAAATTCAGCCCGTAGCGGATGAAAGCGAGACGGTGAGACCAACGGCGACGGAAGACTTCCGATCAACGTCTGATGGAGGACTTACGGAACTGTGTCGGGATGAATACTCTGCGATCGAATGACACAGCGGAGTTGATGCGATAATTTTGGCGGCGTGCGATTCTGATGGTTCGGCAACTTGAGGTTCTTGAGGTCATCCTGAGAAGACCCCGAATGAGCATGCAGGAGGTTTCTCGGAATGGCAAACCACAGTAAAGTTGAATGGGGTGAGACCCCGGAGGTCATAAAATTGCATTTATTCCCCATTTTCTCTAAGAAATCTGTGACCACATGGTATGACTCTTTACCGTATAGTTACAGTGATACTTAGGAGGAACTCGTGAAACTACTTGGGTAGATTCTTTCCACCTTCACTCACCTGCGAGAAGGAAATAATTGTGTTCAGCCCGAGGGGGAAGATGAAAGCCTTTACGTATGGGAGAGATTCAAAGGTTCTTTACGAAAAAGATGTCCGTGCATGGGATAGACTGAAGACCGGATGGACATAGTGTATCATCTGTGAATGATACACTTAAGGGCATTATTGATGCTTCATCTTGTGGAGCATTGAAGCGTAAGAGTCTTTGAAGAGCGAAGTCTGATTGAGGACGGCTAAATCACGATATAAGCTCCATCGAGTTTTCAGAGTAATTGAGCGAGGAGGAAGAGGAGTCATGGGTGAAGCGAGATGGCGACCATGGAAGTGAAACTAGATGCCATCATGCATAGAATGGATACAAGAAAGATGCACACCGCCATGAAATAGAGCAATGAGAGGGAACTATTGAGAGGAAGGCCGGGCAATCCAATCAAGAATCTGGGCTAAGGATGCCGAGGGAGGTTATGCATTTTTAGAGAGCCAAGAAGTTAATACTTCAACAAAATCTTTAACCCACAAGACACTATCATCCAAAGACTGAGAACCATGAAAATTTTTCATATGGTGGAGGGCCTACACAAGGCTAAAGGCATGAAACAAGATCCCGCAAGGGATATCACAGCCACCAAGGTTCCAACAACAAAGAAGGAGGAGGAAGCATAAATGAATATCAAGGTCAGAGGAGAGCTCAACCATTTGAAGATCAAATGCTGCAATTCATGGGGGACAACAAGAAGCTGTTAAACCTCCATGAACAAAAGTTTGCAGAATTAGAAGCCTAAAATGCCAATTCTCAAATTTTTTATAAAACTACAAATGCCTCTCTCAACTCCGACACAACAAAAGGCAACTAGCCCTATCCCCTCAAAAGAGAACTGTATGAAAGATGCCTTCCAGGTGACACGAAGAAAGAATCGAAAAATGTGTATTTGTGCGGAAACCGAGTGGGAAAGACTTGGAGAAAAGAGCGAGAAAAGATAAGCGACAAAAGGAAGAGGAAGGCGAACAATCGCGAAACAACTTTGGAGAAAGAAGAAAGAAGAGCATTTGTCCAGGAGAAAGAAGGAGTAAGAAGAAAACCCCGGAGACAATGCACTGCGATCCATTTCAAAGAGAACAACGAAATCAAGATAAACAGAGTTTGCAAGGTTCTTGAAAACCTTTAGGACTGGAGATCGACATGCCTTTCATAGAAAGTGGTTACTCGGATGCCACTTTATGCTAAATTTTGAAAGATATGCGAGCAAAGAAAGATTGCGATGAGAATTGTGAACTTGGCGCAACTGCGGTGTTGTGATCAGAGAGACTTACGGAAAAGATGAGAGGATCGGTGCTTCACCATTCCTGCACCATTGGAGGATTTGAGTTTAAGCTCTTTATGACTCGGTGCCGATATCAATTTAATGCCACTGATACATTTGCGAAGTTAAGTTTGAGAGGCCTCCCGCTCTCATTACACTCCAAATGGCAGATAGAACCCTGGCAAAACCTGAAGGAATCATAGAAGATGTCTTTGGCAGTAAAAGGTAGAACTTTATTTTCGGTTGACTTCGATATCTTGGATATGGAGGAAGATTCACAAGTCCCTCTGCTACTGGGAAGGCCATTCCTTGCAACTGGAGCAGCTTTAATCGATATGCAGAAGGGAATTCTCACTCTCAGAGTTGGAGATGAGGCGGCTGACTTCAATCTAAGCAGAAGTTTGAGGAATTTAGACATAGAAAGGGATGATATCAAGTCAGTAGAAGATGTATATGTCAACAACTCTGATTTTTACTATGATTGTAATGACCCGACTTTCAATCAATGAAAAGAGATGAATTTCGAGTATCTTGAAGGTTTGACTCCAGAATTTCTACATCGGTTACATTCCTCTTCCGAACAAGTGATGAGTCTTGAACAAAGCGGGATAAAAAAAAGAGACAAAAATGAAGAAAAGGATTTTCATCAAGAAACCAGTGAAGAAGGGCTAGTTTTAAAGGAGTTGCCAAGTCATTTAAAATATGCTTACCTGGAGATGCGAAAGAGTAAACCGATAATAATTACGCTAGACTTAGTGATCTTGAGGAGCAGAGTTCTTGGAAATTTTGAGAAAATCATAAGGAGTCTATAGCTTGGTCTATTGAAGAGTTAAAAGGTATCTGATCCATCAATATGCATGCAGATACTTATAGAAGAAAATGCAAGGCAATTTGGCCCGAACATCAAAAGGAGACTTAATCCAGTAATGAAAAGTAGTCGGGAAGGAGTGCTCCAATGGTTGATCTTGGTTTTTATCTATGCAATTTCGAGCCGGTCCTTAGGTTAGTGGTCCATGTGGTTCCAAAGAAGGGTGGATTTCTTGTGATCGCGATGAAAGAAATGAATTAATTCGACAAGAACAGTGACGAAGTGGAAGTATGCATTGATTACGAGGAAGTGAACATAGCAACAGGAAAGATCACTTCCTTTGCCCTTCATTGATCGGATGTTGGGCGGATTATCAGGGACATCCTCATTTTGTTTCTTGGGCGGGTATTCGAGCTCTGATCAGATTGCAATTGCACGAAGACGAAAAAGACCATTCACATGCCCTTATGGTACCTTTTGCTGGAAAAGGATGCCATTTGGGCGTGCAATGTTCTACTCGGCGTATGATGTCGATGTTCTCGATTTGGTTGAGAAGTCATAAATTTTTATGGATGACTTCACAGTGAATGGAGTCGATTTTGAACAATGTCACGAACAACACGGAGGCAGTGCCTTCAAAGATCTGAATAACTATTAGCACTAAATTGGAAAAATGTCATTTCATGGTAGCAGAAGAGTATTGTTCTTGGTCATAAAATTTACGCTCTGGGGCTAGAAGTGGACCAATCCAAGATTTCTATTATGAACCCTTGCACCTCCTGGCTGATAAAGGGGATCAGGAGTTTCTTGGGGGCATCTTTGGATTTTATAGGAGATTTCATCAAAGACTTCTCAAAAATAGCCGGACCAGCATGCGAGATTCTTGGAGGACACAAAGTTTAATTTTGATGATTCTGCCAGTGACCTTTGAAGAAATCAAAGATTAGATTGGATTGACACCTATCATGGTTGCAGGAATGGGATTAGGAGTTAATAATGTGTGATGCCGGTGATTTATGATAGAAATTTGTAGGCGAAAGAAAATATTCAGGCATATACTATGCTAGCGGAACCTTGATGAAGCACAAGAAAATTATTCCACCAGAAAAGGAGATGCTAGCCATAGTGTTTTGCTAATGAAATTCCAAGCCACTTTATTTGGGATCCCATGTTATAATTCACACGAACCGTACGGCCATCAAATATCGATGTCAAAAGGAAGCTAAGCGAGGCCGATAAGGTGGGTCTTGCTATTACAAGGAGTTTGATATGGAAATTAAAGATAAAGAAGGGTTGTGACAATGTGATAGGCGATCACTTGTCAGTAGAGCTATAATGAAGCAGAAGAAAGGAGGAGGCCGAGGAAGTAAGCAGGAGAACTTCCCGGATGAGACAGCTATTTAAGGTGTCATTCAAACTTCCATGAGTATTATCTTTGATATTGTGAATTACCTAGCTTGTGGAGTAGTTCCTCGGGAATTCAACTACCATGAAAAAAGCTCGGGGCCCGACAGCGGAGTATTTTATGGGATGACCCATACTATTTAAAAGAAGTCTTGTTGCAGATTATGAAGATAATGCTTGAAAATGAACAATGTAAATCTTGCAGATGAATGCCGCATCTACATATAGAGCATTTTCACAGAGAAAACATTGTTTCAAAATATAATCTGGAGTTTTGTGGCCTCATCTTGAGGTGTACTCAGATGGATCAGAGTGTGTAACGTTACCAAGGTGGAAATATGACGACGAGAATGAAATGCCTAAAGGCACTAATGGTGGTGCAATTTTTGCAGTGTATGGGGAATAGATTTTATGGGACCATTCCACCATCATTTGAAACACAGTATATCTTCTTTGTGGTGGATTATGTTCCAAATGGGTGGAAAGCATTATTGTCAAGGAATGATACTAACACGGTTGTGAGTTTCTTACAAAAGAATATTTTAAGCAGATTTGGAACACCCAGAACTATCATTAGTGATGGGGGAAGTCATTTTGCCAACAAAATATTTGCAAAACTCATGAGCAGGTATGGGATCAAGCATATAAAGAGTTTAGCTTATCATCCCCAGACCAATGGACAGGCAGAGATTTCCAACAGGGAGATTAAAAGAATCTTGGAAAAGACTGTAAGTTCAAGCAGGAAGGATTGGTCTTCCAAACTGGACGATGCACTTTGGGGCTTACAGGGTACATTCAAAACTCCATTGGAATGTCCCCATCTGTGAGTTGTCTTTGGCAAAACCATGTCATCTACACTCTTGAATTGGAGATAAACTATGTGGGCCATCAAGCTGAATTTCAATTTCAAAATGGCGAGGAAGAGAATTGCTTCAATTGAATGAAGCTGAAGCGAGAAATAGAAGCCTATGATAATGCTAGGATCTACAAAGACAAGACAAAGAAATTGCATGATCAAAGGATTCTGAGGAAAGAGTTTAGAGAAGGGGATCAAGTTCTACTATTTAACTCCAGATTAAGATTGTTCCCAGGAAAATTGAAATCTAAATGGAGTGGGCCATACCTGATAGTGTCGAAACAACACATTTGGAGCAGTAACATTAAAGGCGTCTTTAAAGGAAAATTTAAAGTCAATGGACAAGAAGGCGAAGCATTATCGAGCAGGAGGAAAGAAAGGAAGAGCTACAACTGGTTCATTGAGAGAGAAAGAATCAAAACCTTGAAGTCGACCCGAGGACTCCAGCGAAGAGCGGCGATGGGAGGCGACCCATAGAAATTTGTTTACGATTTTGGATTTTGTTTTCTCACAGTTATTATAATGATTAGTTAGTACTTAAAGTTAATTTTTTGTTTAATTGAATCCTTCCTGTAAATGTTGCAGAGTGCTTATGCAGAAATGCAAGGAAGGAGAAAAGACAACTCGGGACATATCGACAACTTCTGAAGAAACTGACGGGAAAAAGGGGGAGCATTCCTTTCCCTATATAAATTCTGTGAAAATTGGATAGAATACATTCTTGAATTGCTGTGTGGAATTGGTTTGTTTGATGATGAGAATTTGCTAATTGATCAAGAGTGAAAAGTTGTTGTTCATTAAATTTGAGCAAATTACGAACTAGGATTCTGACAAAAACTTATGTCGTGACAGAAACTGAAGTCACAACAAAGGTTGATGTCGTGACTTAGTCAATGCTGAAGGAAGAACAAGGCTGAGGTCGCGACCAAAAGTTCTGTTGTGAAAGAAATGGAGGTCGCGACATAAAATTTGGGTCGCGACAAGAGCAATTCCTTCAAAAGAGAAGAGTGGTCGCAACAACTTAACAATATCCTGAGATGCCTGATGTCGCAGCCTGATGTCGCAGCCTGATGTCGCAGCCTTTGGATAACTGGTCATCCCAAAGTTTAAATATGTCGCGACAAACAATCATATGTCACGACATGAGAGGAAGGTTTGCCAGCTGGACAGTTTTAATTTTGCCCTAGATTTAATGACAGCACACATTTTCAAATTGAATTTAAGTCGCGACAAGCGTTAATAAATGAAATCATAAAGAACCCACCATAATAATTGCATTGCAACTGTTGAGAAACTCCCTTCACCATTATCTTATTCCTCGACGCGAATTTAATTCTTCGTCTTCGTATATTTTCTGGTTTCGATTCTTGCAAAACCCTAAATCCAAACGTCCTCTTAAAAACCTTCCGATTCCTCCAAATGGGTGAAATTTTGCTACTCTCGTCCAGAATACGAGATGAAATAATGGAGGAACATACTTAGAGGCCAGAAGGAGCGATTCAAGCTGGAACCTACGAGAGGAGAGCAGTGACGGGGGAACAAGGATTCAACCCCAATTGCGAGGGCAACAAGCATACAAAGGAAAATGAGGTGGTAGAAGAAGAAGAAGATGCGTTTGTGTCAGAGAAGGCTTTTTCCAACATGCAGAAGTATTATGCTGATAAGGGGTTTGTTGGAGAAAGAGGGGGTGGTGCTTCTTCCCCTTTCAAGGAAATGATAGAACAACGAGGGTGGGGAAATTTCTGTAAGCACCAAAGCACGAGATATCGACGATGGTCAGAATTCTACTCCAACTTTGCGAGGAAGAAAGGATAACTACGTAATATGTCGAGGAGTTTGGGTTCCATACGAGACGGAGATTCCATTAATGAGGTGTACGGGATGGCGGGGCAAAGTATATAGCTCTCAAATTTAAGTTGTTAGCAGAAGCAGACAGTGAGAAGATTGTCGAAATTGACCAGAGACGGTAAAATACAATGGGATCAAGAAAGAGGCACCAAAGATGTCAGCGGGGAGACCTTGAGGAGGAGAGGCTAAGGTATGGTTTTATTTCTGACCTGTTATGGTCCCAACAGCTTATCTTATGCACAGTAAGGAACAAGAAGCCATAATCCTTTATGCCATACTAAGAGGTACAAACTCAATCACGGGATCGATGATTGAAAATTCAATGATGAGACCATGAGGAAGCAAAGAGGTTTGATCCTCGTCCAACTGACCATTCGCTAGGCTTTGTTTGAAGAAGTGGGGTGAAGGAACATGGGCAGAAGAAGTTCCAAGGCTTCACCATTAACCACTGATGAAGTGAAGTAAGGGACGAGGAATTTGAAGAAAGGGGGTCATGGTGGAGCGAGTTAAAATGAAGAGGAGAATGAAGAGACGAGAAGAGGGCGCTCTTCGGGTTGGGGGATCGAGGAGAACAAAACCCAGAAACACAGCCAGAAGGGAATACCTCTATGTTTACAAAGGACTTAGAACCGGATGAGACAAGTCCTATAGATTTCACCCACCCCCAGCAGCTCTCCCCATAATGAAGAAGAGATTTGAGAGAACACAGTAAAAGCTCTAGAGGAGCCAAGGAAAATAATCAAATAATGGGATGCTCATTTCTATGCGAAGGTATGGAAGAAAGAGAGAAATGGGCACTCACGAGCTTCGGAGAAGATGTGTATGAAATTTGAATTAAAAGAAGAGATCAACCGGTGGGAAGGGAACTGAATAGAAAGGAAATGAAGCGCGGAGATAAAGAGGAAAAGAAAACGAATGGGAGAAGAAGAAATGAGCATAAGGGAGGAGGCTTGATTTAAAGATCCTAGCAGAAGAAAAGTTCGAAAGAGTGGAGGACGAAGTCGAGACCTGCGAAAAGTTGAGCTTAGTCACGAATCATTCTACAACAATCAGTTTGATCGAGACTCTCAACTCTACAAACTTATAAAGAGGATGCGACTCGAAGCGAAGACCCGAAGAAACGAGGTTAAGGATTCAAATTTCTCTATATGCAATTGCTCAAGGCTTAGAAGAGAAGATGCAAGAAAAGAGATAAGGTGTGATGACAACGATGCTTCTGAGAAGAAAGATCTGGCTAGAAAATTTGGATTAGTTAATAATAATCTATCCAAATTTTTTAGGAATCATGACTAAGATGAAACGACATAAAACACATTGGGAACTAGGCAGGGATGACTGAGCAGGAAGCTTGATCTCACCAATGAAGTATTCCTGGAAGAGCAGGCAAAGAGATAGAGTATCAAAAGGAAGAAAAGGGCATAAATGAAATTTCCAAAATTCAACCCTAATATGACTACCCTTGATCTGGATCCTCCTGATATCCTTACTCCTCAAGCAAAAAGAAAAAAACCTTCCCATTGACTTGTCAATCGTTTCCTCATTCTCAACATGTTGTTCTCAACTTTTGCACAATCTCATAAATAAAATAAGAAACTTTGTTTGATGTGTTTGCAGTTAGATTGTGTTGTGATTTTTTGTTTTAATTGTCAGTAGAATAACAGTAGGATTCAGTTCAGGAGTGAAATTGCTGATATATAAATGTCTAAAATAGTTGTAGTAATTAGATTAGAAAGGGGGGTTGAATGCACAAATAAAATGCAGAATAAGGGCCAAATGACAGGCAATTTAATTGAAACACAAATTGAAATTTAGTTTGAATTTTGCTAATGAGTCCAGGATAAGGATGGTTATCTGATTGAAGGAACAAAGAAAAACGATTTTTGAGTTTGTGATATGAGCAGTGAGTCGAAACACATTGGATATAACATCATTTGAATCCTCATTAAGCGATATGGTCGAAAATCTCGGGGTTAGTCACGAGTTAATCCGCCTAAATTCTAGAACTTGTTAGATTATTGATCAAGGCGAAATCCTAGGTGTCCTGACCAACGAGAAATGATCATGACCATCCTTGGAAAGTTTGGCCATTCTAGCCATCTATTCATATCTTGATGCATATACTTTAGTTCAGAAATTGAGCCAAAACAAACCTTATTCTCGAAATAAGCCAATGGAGACCCCGTCCTTCTGAGGAATCAATCCTCGAAAGAACCTGTGATTACAAAAATTGAGAGGAAGAAATAAAGTTTGGGGGAGTATAAATTTCTTAAGGAACTCAAAGAGAAAATATAGAAAAAGGGAATGAAGAGAAAAAGATCTACATCAGAAAATACAGCAGAAAAGAAAGCTCAAGGGAATAGGTCTTGTCTTGTGGCCTGACTCTCTTGAACAATTAAGTTCTTAGGGCTGTTTCAACACCTAGTACCCTAATGCCATCTGGTATGGGAGTTGCAACCCAAAGTTAGCTAAGAGTGTTAAGAAAGCCTAAGAAGACATTGCACTATTCTTTTGAATAGTGACAGGAGAAAAATTCCCAGTTTTGAATTATGAATGAGAAATGGGAGCATGATTTTGAATGAAGAAAATCAGGTGGTATCTGACATGAGTTTGGGGGAGTTTATTGAAACTACAAGGAGAAAAGGGGAATGACGAGGATGAGTAAGAAGGAAAAAGGATTATTGGTAATCTTAACCTAAAAATCCCATCCATCTGCCCCTTACCCAAACCTAACACAAGCCCAGACTGATTGATCTAGAAGTTTATGATACCTACATTAGTGGAGATCAATATGAACAACAAGCCTATGGAATTTGGAAAATCGGGAAAAAGATCAAAGCTGTGAACATCCTCTAAGGTTAATTGACTCATTAAATAAATGAGAAAAGAAAACCAATTTATTCAGGATAAATTAACTATCTTGTTTATAAAACAATTTCAACAATTTTCATTTTGTATGTAGAAAGAGTAAAAAAGCCTGACCTTGATCCGGGACAAAAATTTGGTACACATAAAAGAATGCAATTTCTAGTCTTTCAATTAAATTGGTTGCAGCTTGCAAAACGAAGCAGAAAAATGTCCTTTTGTTTGAGAATGAACAAATCTTTCTTTGGCAGGAGACGAGTAAATTTTTAAGTTTGGGGAGTTTGATGAGCTTAAAAGTCATCTATTTTGATCCATTTTACGATTGATTTTTATATAAAAAATGATTTATATGCAAGAATGTGGAATAAACCACCAGCGTACGTGAGGAATTCAAAAGAAAGCAGAATTTGCAGTAAAAGGAGCAGAATGTGGCTGAGCAGTACTGATATAATTGGCTGAAGGAAGTTGCAGCAGGAGAAGCGCAAAAGGATTAAAGAATTTGATGTCGTGAAGCTTTTACAGAAATCAAAATGCATATTCAGGTTGCAACTACAAAGCTCCAGTCGCAAATGAATCGTAATTGAAGGCAAGCAGTACAGGCGTGAAAGGAACTCAAGGTCGAAGCAACCAGGAATTGAAAAAGAAGACCTTGATGTCGCGACATCAATCGGTCGCGGCGGAATTTAGCTCAATACGAGTGGAAAATGGGAATTAGCGACACCAAAAAGAAGTCGCGACGAGAAGATAAGCAATTGTTGAACATTGTAATAGCGACATCGGAGTTAAATGGTCGCGACATCAAATGCATTGAAAAGAAGATCGCGACAAGATCAAGTTGTCGCGACGCCGACTACACAAAAAAGTCGTGACATCATCGGCCAGTCGCGACCGCGGTTATAGAAAAATTCGCGTGACACACGGTTGTCCGCGACATCGAATATGGACTTGGTCAGCGACATCAAAGAAGATGTATGACATCGGCTAAGGACGAGGTCGCGACAACATCTAGAGGTCGCGACATCAAATGCGAAAGGTTAAGTCGGCGTCGCTTGATCGCGACATCGTTGATGAAAGAGATTAGCGACATCTCCGAGTTGTCGCGACATCATTCAAATCAAAGACATGTAAGCAACGAACAAAGGCTTACCTTTCTGAGGCTGCGACAGCGAGGGTCGCGGCCGAGGACTCGATGTCGCGGCGGTATCGACATATTGGGGGTACAGTTAGCTGCGGTCGAAGTGCATCGAAATTAGGGCCCAACTTCAGAACCTATAAATCTGCGGCGCTGCGAAGAAAAATGGCTTCGGGCGACAGAAAGAGAAGATGCGATTACATTTGAAGGCTCATGTACTTTTATTTTTCTTTTCTTTTCTTTTCATTTTAGATTAGATTAGATTAGTTTGTATTTTCGTTCTAATTTGGATTTGGACGTTAGCTATAAAGGTTTCAGCAGATAAATGCAAATTTATATTTCTTCAAATTCTTTATTAAGTTTGTTTGAATTCGAGCAAATTTTGGATTTCAAACCACAGTTCATTCTGATGGTTTCTTGATCAGCGAAGCCAATGTATGAAGTATAATCAGTAATTTAGAAACCGAAACTTCCATTGAATTGGCGTTATTGTCGAAAAATTATCTTTCTGCTGTTTATTCATTATTGTTGAACTTCCGGATTATGTCGACTTGCTTTGGTTTTGTGTGTTTCCTGGAATTAGTCGACATCAGTCTCATAGACCAAGACGGGATTGTTTCAAGCTCGATTTCGGGAGGCCCTCACGAGGTGACCTGAGAGAAGGCATTCTTGAGAGTAATGAACAATTTCTGGAAGGTATACGAGCCTGATATTGATGATCTAATGTGCTCTATGGTCATCGTACATCCTCTTCTCACTTGGCTTAGGGAATGAGTTGAGTGAGTTATCCAATTTAAGCATGCGAGTTCTCGGTCGAATAGTGAATTCAATCCGTGTTACTTGAGTCTAATCAAAAGGAAAAGAATAAGTTGTTCTAATTTTAGGATGAGAAGCGATCACCAGTGTAAACCTCTGCAGTGACTATATTGAGGCTGGGTTTACAGGTCCATGTTATGGAATTATGAAGTATTGAGAAAGAAAAATACCTAGAGCAGGCTAACCGGTTTAAAGTAGTCATCAGCCTTGTCTTCGAAGAAACGGTGAAGGTGAATGATGAGCGGTGAGTTTGGAGAGATCAACCCATTACCTTACTCCTTGGACTAGTTTTAAAATATGTGGTTCAGAAAGCAAAAAAAAATTACGATACAAAATTTTGTAGGAATTGATTCTTCACAATAGCGATTATTGTGTTTTCTTTAGAGATAAGCTGTTCGATCTAAATTTGTTCTTCATTAACAGTATTCATTTCATTTGTTATTCATTTATACTCGTTTTTAGTTTTATTATTTCAAGCTTTCAAAGCTGATTCCAATTGTCTATCAGAGTCCAAATAGTGTAGATTTTGAGTAGTCGGGGTAGTTGATCGAGAATTCTTGAGATCTCTATGGGATCGATATCTGGACTTAAATCCAATTTACTACTTGTTCGACCTGTGCACTTGCAGCATAACGGAACAAAACCACTCATTAAACGATTTACTCCAAATGAAACAATCTTTTAACTATTCAAATAGCTAAGGCATACAATCAGTAAGTTTATGGCGCCGTTGTCGGGGATTAGATAATAGTCCTTTTGTAATGGTGTTATAGACTTGTGTATAACTTTTGGTCCGATCAACACAAAGACACACACTTGAAGAGTGAAATTTGGGTAAATTTTTAGCCTAAATTCTCCATATCTACTGATTACCCTGACCAAACTCTCTGAGCCTAAAAGACCTAATTGATCTTGAAGGTGGTACTTACCTACATTAGTGGAGACTAATATGAAAAACAAGAATATGGGACCTTGAAGAGCTAAAAGAAATTGCAATCACTGTGTAGAGTCCCAGAAGATTAGCTAATCCTGTCAAGGAGGAAGGGAAAGAAAACCATCACACACACACAGAGATCAGGATTAATTAACTAAATTGTTTACATTTCAGAATTCATTAGTTTGTTTGTGACAATATTTGAAAATTTTCTTAAGTCTAAACTAAACCTAAATTTGAAATTAAGCTGCAACTGACTGGTTTCAATTCAGGTTGCAGATTTTCAATGCAAAATAGAAAAATGTCCTTAAAAATAAATCTCAATTGTTTGAGGACAAACAAATCTTCTTTTCTTTGCTTGGGGACAAGCAAAATTTTAAGTTTGGGTGAATTTAATAAGTCTTAAACTCATACATTTTAATCCATTTTAAACTTGCTTTTAGTATTTTTAGTATTTTAATGCAAATTATGGAATATTTACAAAACTTGTGTTTCTGAGCTTTAATTGAAAAGGAGAAAAATCGACTAGAAAGAAAGAAAAACGACAATTACCTTGATGCAATATCGCGACTGAAATTTTTATTGTCATGACAAACTTCCAACAATCACCAAAGAACCGGTATTAAGCAACAATGTTTCTGTGTCACAACACCATAATCTGATTGTTGACAATTGAGCTAGGTCGCAATAGAAGACAGTAGGTCACGACAGAGAATGGGAAAAACATATGCAAGTCAGCTGGGAACAAGATAGTTTATGGTGCAACATAATGTGCTGGGCGAAGCGAATATCTGTCATTGACAGGAACGCCCTCTCTATTGTGACAACGGCCTGCTGACATGGAAAAGTTTGTTGAGACAGAAAAGATGTTGAAGAAGAAGTTTGGGTCGCGAAAAGAAAACTAGGTTGCGAAAAAAGGTGCTTAATGGATGAACTAGCCTGGTTGCAACAAGGAAAGTCAATGTTGCGACATACTTCAAGCTTAAAGGGTGTTTTGATGTCGCGATAAAGATCTTGAGTCACGTGAATCGAGTTGAACCTGAGAAAAGTCTTATCGTAGCAGGGGAAAATGGGTGTGACACGAAAGACGAGACTAAAGCGAGACAAGTTATGTCGTGACCAGAAAACCTAGGTCGCTGAAAATATGATGCATGCAAAAAAGTGTTGTCGTGACATAACATATTGGGGTCGCGACATGCAAAACATCCCCAACACAAAAATCTAGGTCGCAACATAAAAAATGAAGCTCTGGCAGGAAATGGAAGCTAGAGTGGCCAGAAGAACTGCATCAGCGGTACTAGGTCGCGACCGAGATGACAATAATGCAAGACAGTGTTGCAGCAAGAACTAGAACATAAATGCTGTCGCGACAAGAAAAGTTGGGTTGTGACACTAATTTGAAAAAGCAGCTCAGCAGCAACTATTCATGACCCGAAAACAACATCGCGGCGAAATGTAAGGAAGAACATAGAAACTGGAATTCGCGACACCAGCTTGCGAAGCTGCTGAAACTATGTTGCGACATAGGTATCGACGTTGCGACATACATGTTGAATGGAACATAATATTGTCTTGACTGAGTTATCATATTGAAGGAAAGAAAAATGTCGCAACAAAAATATGTTGTCACAACTTAAGCAAGAATGAGTACAAGATCTTCAAGTTGCGACAAATGACTGCATACCTACAATAAGGACCTGCAACAAAGAACACAAAACTCTATCGCAACCTGACTTTCGAGTGTAGTGAGAAGAAAAACCTGGGCTGGAAATTTAGGATTCATAAAAAGGCATTGAAGTTAGGGCCCAAACTTTTAGGGCTCTATAAATAGAAGCGATTGCGGAACAAGGCGGTGATCCAACAACGAAGAACGAGTACTTAGGGAGCTGAGGACTCTTTTGTATTATGTTTTTCTTTTTGTTTTTCTTTTTCATTTTCTTAGAAGTAGATTAAGTGTTTGCGTGATACTTTGATTCGTTACTAGATCTGAAACAGTAAGTTGTTTAGAAGTTTTGAAGTTGAAATTTAATGTTGAAATTCATTTACAATTACTGCTTGAATGCAATGAACTCCAGACAAACACTGGAACTCATTTCTTCAGTTGGGGGTGCGATTCTGATGGAATTTTCACGATCGATATTTCACTATATGTTGTAATCCAGTTTTCGCGAACACAACTTCCATTGGGAAAGATATGATGTTAGTTTTGGTCTTTTTTGCACAATGAGAAGAAAATTTCCTGAGTTGAATTTTGAGTTTATTTGAATGTTGTTGTTCTTGATATTAATTGTTCCCAATTTTAGTAGCTTATACTCATGAAATGACTATTGTTTTGCTCTGATTTCGAAGAGGCCCTCTGAGTGACATAGAAATGTAGATTCTTGAGAGCTTAGACCAGTTACTTGGGGGTATGTTAGACTAATATTGATGACCTAATGAGCTCTGAAAGGTTACTTAAATAAATCCTCAATTTGCTCATGGTTTGAGAATGGGTTGAGTGATATATCAATTTAATCAGTGGTGTGGTGTTGGAAGAATGATCTTGATCCGTGTTAGCATGAGATCTAATCAAGAAAACTCTTTCAGATTCCTATGATTGCATCATTCTTAAGTTGTGAGGAACCTCAAGAACTACTTGCCTGGGAAGCAAGAAATCGCAGTCATAAGAACGGTATAAGCACTGGAAAAGAAAAATACCCAGATCTTATAGAAATCTTTACAAGTAATTGATTAGAATCATGTTTTAGGAATGAACATGAACCTCTACTCAGTGAAAAGTATGGTTAGAGGAGGAATCCAAACTATATTACTTTTCCTGTTGACAAATTCAGATTCCAACTCAAGGGATAATAGAAACGAGATTGGGATTTATAGAATCGACAATTTCACAAAGAAGTGAAATCCCCAGTGTTTACTTCCAAAGAATAACTCGTTCAAATTCCAATACATTTAGAATTTAATTTTTTTCTTTTATATTAAAAGTGTGGATTCTAGTTATTAAAATTTTATTAGGTTACTAAATTTTCATCTAAATCAAACGCTCAAAATAGCGAGAACTTGAGAAGTCAAGAGTTGAAATTTAAATTCCTTTCAATCTTTTTGGGAACGATATCCGGACTTATAGGTGCACTTTATTACTTGTACGACCTGTGCACTTGCAATTTTTAAGACCAAAGTAAATTTTTAATTGAGTTTAGTGACAAAATTATTCTTATGAGCTGCATAATGCCACTTTCGTCACTTCAAAAGTCATTACGTGATTAATTTTTACCCTTCTAGTAATGGTTTTTGGGCCAATTTGAATATGCAATAACATTTGTCCGATCAAGTTTTGCGCCATACCAGTGATTAATTTTTAAATTTCTAGTAATGGTTTTACTAATTTGAATATGCACAATATCTGGGTCAGATCAAGTATAGAAAAGGAAAAGCCTCAAAGAATGAGGGAGGCGAGGGAGGCATGCATCTCCCTATTATTTTCCCCAAAGGTCGAAGAAAGCCAAAATTGATGAACAATTTATCGAATTGTGTCACGTTTAAGAAGTTGGAAATCAACATTCCTTTTGCTGAAGCTTTGGCTCAAATGCCAAATTGTGCAAAATTCATTAAAGACATTATCAACAAGAAGAGGAAGATAGATGATTGTGGAACAATGAACCTTTCAGCAAACTGCAGTGTTGTAATTCAGAGAAGAATGCCTCAAAAGATGCAAGACCTTGGAAGTTTCACCATCCCTTGTGCCAGGAACCCATGAATCCCAGCGGCTCAGACTAAGGCAAGCATCAACCTTATCCCTCTCACCGCTGGTAAGGAAGATTAATTGGGAGTTGACTCCCACCGCTGTGTAACACCCAAATAGCGACATATCCGTTGTTAAACTTGAGGGAATTCATAGAAGATGTGCTGGCTGCAGGGAATTTATTTTCCCGCTTGATTTTGTGGTCATCAATAATGGAAGAATATAAACATGTTCCTCTATTTATTCAAGACCCTTTCACACCGGTGAAGCCTCCGATCGATGTAAAAAGTGAGAGCTAACTTTGAGAGTTGGGAAGGAGAAAGTGAAATTCAACTTAAACAAGCTCTTGTGACACGAGATGCACCTAACAGTCTGTACAACAGCTTCGAGGTCGCGACCGAACGCAGTCGGGCCATTGTACCAGAAAATCCACTGGAGCCTAAGTGAATCAAAGCCCACAGTTAGAGGTGTGTATAAATAGAAGGCCCTGCGTAAGGGAGAGGTAGCTCTTCCTGCAACCCCGATCCGGGGGATTGAAGAAGACTCAATTGTGATAAATTTTAGAATAGATTTTCTTTTCTTTTCTTTTCTTTTCTTTTCTTCGATCTCGAACTAAGAATCGTCTTAATGTCGGCTGGAATTTAATTTTTCTATTCTCTCTCCACCACGTCGAACTAATGGAACTGCACTCACCTGAATTCGCTTCTTATAGCTTTATTACAACTAATACTGTACTCGACGTTGCTCCATTGTCATCATGGATGTGCGCTTTCTTGGAGGCACGCCTCATTAATTTGGATTTATCATAGTTATAAATTTTTCTCAGATAAACAGAGAAGAATTTGAAATCAGTTTATTTGATTGATGTTGTTCTTAAATTTATTGTTCCCAATAGTAGTATCGAAAATTCTACCCTTCCATGATTGTCGCCTAATTTCAGGAGGCCCTCCAGGTGAGTTACGTGTATGGAGATTCCTGAGAGCTTGGAACATTCAGTTGGTGGGTATGTTAGACTACCATTGAAGAACTACTGAGCTCTGAGAGTTCACTTGATAAATTTCCATTTCACTCATAGGTGAAGTTGAAGAGGATTATTTATCAATTTAAATAATCAGAGATCTCACCTTAATATAATGAAAGGACCTTAACTCGTATATTCTAGATCTAATCAAGGAAAGAGAAAAGATCCATCATATTTAAAGCAGAAAGTGTCATCAAATCATTTTAGGCCACCTGCAATGACCAACTTGGAAGCAAGAAATCTGTAGTCTTAAGAAATGGGTATGAAGTATTGAAAAAGAAAAATACCCAGATCTTATAAAGAATGATCAAAATACAAGTAATTGATTAGATCCATGTCTTCGAGAGAAGCAGGGACCTCTAATTGGTGAATTAAGGGAGAAATCCAAACTGCCTTATCATGGCTCTTGACAACCTGCATCCACTCAGATATTCAAATAGGATACAATGCGTAAATCGATCGTTTGGCCAAGATTTCCTCGTTAGTGTTCATTTTTACAGCTAGACTCATTCAAATTAATTATTTTAGTTTATATCATTTTATTTGCTCTATTTTTAATTTCCTTGCTTGTAGATACATTATTCAGGACAATTATCCTTTAAATTCTAGCTAATAAACTTATTATGGAGGTTTAAAATATATGGATCTCGAGAAGTTGCAGTTGAATTTGAAATTCTCACTAATCTCTATGGGAATGATATCTGGACTTACCTCCAATTTTTACTACTTGTATGACCTATGTGAACTTGCAGTGTCATAGACTAAACAATTTATAATTCCAGATCATAAAATCAGTTTTATTCATTTCTAAGCAACTCCATTCCAATTTGACATAGCTGCAGGAAAATGGTAAGGTTCCCAGATAAGGTTAATTGAGGGGTTTAGTCTATATTTAATAAAGGCAAAACACTTATATGCCAAGTGTCAGGATTGAAAGAATTATAATAAATCAATATTCTGATAAAAGAGAGAAATGGTAATTTGGACATTTTTCTTTATCTTATAAAGAAATTACAAAAAATATAGTTTTGATGAAGAAAGGGTCGATGCTACCGATCTTTAGAGAGCTTAAAGGATATATGATTTTTAATACAACTATTTCCAATTGATCTCAATATGTTTCCATTTCAGGAAGGTATTTTTGCGCACAGGAGGCTGAATTTGATATGTTTCTTGAGATACCAATTGCAAAGAAATATCGAGGAACTTAAGGAAGGTCATGCGTAAATAATAATTATGGCGTAAGAAAGAACGGGTCGACGCCTGAACAAGAAACAACAAAGAGAAAGGCCTCCTATGCAAGATACCATGGAGGATTTCGGATAACCTGGGGCTTATCCAAGAAGAATATTCAGCAAAGCTAGGACAATCCACGATATATGTAGGTTAACAATTTTGAGTCGAAATCAAAGCACTAATCACCATGGTGCAACGGATCAATTTCATGTGCCATCCTACTCAAGCATCCTAATTGTTACACCGGGTAGATCTTCGTGATGGCTAATGATAGTTAAACTAAACGTGTGAGACCGTAGGTGATCAAACTACATCTCTTTCCTTTTCCTTAAGAGATATCGCGTACCACATGGTATGAATCATTTCCATATGGATCAGGGCCATCACAATGGAAGAGTCGGGTGAAGCTATCTAGTGCATTTTTCCATCACCACAAATGTAAAAGAATATGGAAATCATTGTGTTCAAACAGGGGAAGGATGAAGGCTTATACCGCCTGAAAGTACAAGGTCAAGCAGAGGTGCCCTATGCATGGCATCGACCTGAAGACCCAAATGGATATTGTCTACCACTCCCTAAATGATACCTTTAAGGGTATCATAGATGCAGCTTGTTGTGGAGCATTTAAGAAAAGAAGTGCAAAGGAAGCAAAGCAACTGATAGAAGACCTGGCCAAATGCAACATGAAAGCTCCATCTGAATCTTCAGGATGCAACAGCAGAACAAAGGGGAGTGGAATCATTAAGCTCAATAAAAATGATCATATAAGGAAAACTATAATACAATAAGTCAGAATCAAGAGAGGTGAATACCATGCTCAAGTGAAATTGGAGCAAAGGGGGAAGAGATGGAATCGTATAGCAATGAGGGACCAATTGAAGAGGATCCTATCGGGCCGAGGAGGCCAATTATTTGAATGAACAGAGAAGCTACCACTTCAAGCCCAACCCTAACTTGCCTGCACATTACACACCAGCACTGAGGGGTCATGAGAACTTCTCATATGGTGGAGGAGCATCACAGGGCCCAAGACAAGGGCAAGGTTTTCAGCAAGGATA
Organism: Tetrastigma voinierianum; assembly: GCA_016808115.1. NCBI lineage: Eukaryota > Viridiplantae > Streptophyta > Magnoliopsida > Vitales > Vitaceae > Tetrastigma > Tetrastigma voinierianum. Next base: position 91,768 of record JAEQBH010007616.1, read on the forward strand.
TTATCCACCAAGGTTCCAGCAAAGAACAATGTGGTGCCAAGAGAAACAGAATAACATATATCAAAATAGGCTCAAATCTTCGAGGAACAAATGTTGCATTCATGGGGGACAACAAAGTTACTGAATCATCATGAACAAAATTACTGAGCTAAACTTTTAATCCAACACACAAATTTTCAAGCAAACACTAATGTCAATTAAAACCGAACACAGTTGGGTAAATTGCCTCAACCTTGCAGTAATGCCAATGCGATGCTTTCCCTAGTGACACCCAAAAGAATCCACATCACTATGTCAAATAGGAGGGCAAGGAACCGAAAGCAAATGTTAAAAATGTAAAAGATAGAAAAGACTGAGCAAGAAGAAGATGAAGAAACTGGAAGAAAGAATAGAAAGAGAAGTTCAGAGTTGACTGCAAAAACTGAGAATAAAGTGCAAACTGAGCAGCCTGGGGAAAACTGTGAACAAAGGCAGAAAGAGAAGGTTAAAGCCTACACACCTGCAGTTCCTTTCCCACAATAAACATCAAGGCAAAGAAGGTCATCAATTTTCAAATTCTGAGATTTTCAAGAATATAGAAATTAACATTCCCTTTGCAAATGTTATCACCAAACGTTAAACTATGCAAAATTCTCGCGATATATTGAGCAAAAAGAAGAAAAATTGGTTTATGAAGGAGTGGGTGGAGCCTAATCCCGCAACATGCAAAGGCAAGCTTATTCTAAGAGCCTACTAGCTAAGATGAAAGACCCTGGCGCTTACTCATTCCCCGCACAATCGGGAAACATGAATTGGCAAAGTTTTGTGTTACTCAAAGCCCGTGATCAACTTGATGTCCTTATCGGGTACAAAGGTCGAAGCCTGGGGGAACTTACTCAATGTAAAGAATTACACCGCAAATGGTCAGATAAATACCGGCACACCTGTATATCCTTGAGATGTGTCGGGCCAAGGCAGGAAATTCATTTTCCCCGCGATTTTGTTGTCAAGGAAAATGGAAGACACACAGTTCCATTGTTAGGAAGAAAGACCTTCTAGCAACCCGAGCTGCCCCGATTGATGTCAAGAAAGGTGAACTGACCTTGAGAATGGAAATGAAGCAGTGCACTTCAACCTCAATAAAAGCTCATGAGATAAATTCCATGGTCGAGGAAGAAACTGGCGGTCAGAAAACTTTAGTCCAAATACCTAGAATCAACCGATTGTGTACCATTAAGCATTCTAACAAATGAGATGAATTTCAAGTATCTTAAGAGTGTTGATTATAAATTGCTACATTTAGTTTGCAAACAACAGAAGAGTCTTGGATTTGAATGAAGAAAGTACAGAAAATTCATGCAGCAGGGAAAAGAAAGCAACTGAGCAAGAAACAAGTGCAGAAGGGTTGATATTGAAATAATTACCTAGTCATATGAAATATGCTTTCTTAGAAACTTAAAGACAAACCAAAGGATTATATTCACCAATTAACAGAGAATGAAGAATTACAAACTCGTTAAAGATCTTAAGGAAATACAAGGAAGCAATTGCTTGGTCAATTGAAGATCTCAAAGGTATCAGTCCTTCTATTTGCATGCACAAAATTCTGCTAGAAGATAATGCAAAGACTTCAATTGAACACCAAAGGAAACTGAATCCAGAATAAAAGATGCTGTGGGCTAAGGAAGTGCTGAAATGGTTAAATGCAAAGCCTATTTATGCAATATCATATATTTTTGTGAGCCTGGGCCATGTGGTTCCCAAGAAGGGTGGATTCACTATGATCATAAATGAAAGGAATGAATTGATTCCTACAAGAATCATGGATGTGGATGGAGGTGTGTATAGATTGGCGTAAAATTGAATACTACAACCAGAAAGGATCATTTTCCCCGCCTTTCTATCGATCGATTCGACAGGTCGGCAAGACATACTCACTTCTTTTTTCTTGATGGATATTCTAGATATAACCAAATTGCTATTGCACCTGAGGACCAGGAGAAAACCACTTTCACATGCCCTTATGGTACCTTTGCTTTTAGAAGAATGCCATTTGGGCTATGCAATGCTCCTGCTACATTTCAAAGATGGCTGATAGTCTGAAGTGTCCCATTCTACAGGCTATGGAGATAGCCCATGATGACTTCAAATTATATCCGCTGAACATTGCCTGCAAACTGGGGATGTGATTTGTTAGGCGTCGACAATAGCTTTGAATCAAAATCGTCGGTTTTATATAACATAATACCCAATTTAGGCAATGCACTTCGCAATATAGCCTATGCTGACCACAAAGTCAACCATAAAGACTTCATCAACTATAACGCACGGCGAACAGGTTTTGGACATGTCGGTTTATAGAAAACATCCATGACATCAAAATATCAAAACTCATAAAGACCCTTGCAGATCATCTGGCGACGTTTCGAATTTCACGATCCAACTTCAATGAAGAGATCGATCCAGATTATATTAAGCTCCATCATGGCTAAACCGACCGGACCCGCAATCTACACATGCACGCCGCACGCAACAATGACGATGGAAAACCATACATTCACCTGAAACAGGCCACGTCAAGAAAACTCTAATGAGTCGAACAATATACCAACCGGAACTTAATGGCGCGACGTCGCCGTGATTGCACGAAAATTCAGCGCCCATCCGATCCGATGTCATCATCCATACGAACCGCCATCAATATTCTGACGCAACAGCAGCTAAAGATCCATATGACGGAGATTGTCAAAGGCGCGCACTGACCAGATTGACCGGCTAATGGTGGCGGCGTGATAACGATGAAGATTATCGGTTAAGAATCAGTGCGATCATCAAGAAAGAACATAACGAAAATTTCAGATGAGCAAATATTCCAATCGTCACCCCAATCACCCCCGGTTCGTCGACATTGTCACCTTTATAGCTTGGTGGAAGCTGCCGTCACCCGCACCATCACCAGCGTAAAGAAGCTGGCGACCATATCGTCGGTATATGGTTGATCCACCGTTAGACCAAAAGAGAGCGATATGATAATCGGAGGTGTGTGCTAGAAAGTTCAAGACATAACTTTATATGAGGTCACGCATCACCATATGGAGGACATTTTGGTGTGAGACAAAATCAACATAAAATTCTCCAATCAGGTTTATCAATAACATATTAGACTGGATCACGCGAGGAATGGGGAAGTATCAAAGACAAGACATGAAATGCCTCTCAGAAGGTATCTTGTGGGGTGCGCTGGCCTGAAGTGGAATAGATTTCATATGGGACCATTTCCATCTTCATTTTGGGAATCAGACATACTCTAAATTTATGGATTATGTATCCAAATGGGTTAAGCAACAGCTTGTCCCAAAAATGATGCTAATACAGTTGTGGAGTTCTTACAGATAAATATTTTGAGCAGATTGGTGGCACCAACTACTATAAGTGATGGAGGGAGTCATTTTGCAAATAAGGTGTTTAAGAAACTCATGAGTAGGTATGAAATCAAACACATAATGAGTTCCGCTTACCATCCAAACAAATGGGCAAGTTGAATTTCCAATAGGAGATCAAGAAAATTCTTGAAAGATCGGGGTTTTTAACATAAGAGATTGGTCTCAAAGCTTGATGATGCATCAGGCTTACAGAATCGCATATAAACTCCCATTGAATGTCCCCATACTAATTGTCTTTAAACTCGTTACCTTCCTCTTGAATTGAGTACAAGGCTATGTGGGCCATCAAGAAATTGAATTTTGATTTCAAGGCTGCTAAAGAGGAAAAAGATTGCTCCAACCAATGAATTGGAAGAGTCGTGAGAACGGCTTAAGTGATAATGTTGTGGATTTACAAGGATAAGACAAAGAAATGGCATGATCAAAAGATTTTGAGGAGGGAATTTAAAGCAGGAGATCAGGTCCTGTTATTTAACTCCAAACTGAAATTGTTTCCAGGAAAACTGAGATCAAAATGGAGTGGTCCTTATACAGTAGTGGCAAGTACAACTGAGCAAAGGACATTGAAAACTAATACTGGAGAAGAATTCAAAGTGAATGGCCAGAGATTAAAGCATTACCTTGGAGGGAAGATGATTTAAGGCTGATTCTAAGTTATGAGTTAAAGAATTTGATGAAACAAGAAAATCAAAGCAGCAAGTCCAGCTAAGGACTCAAAACTAAGCAGCTTATGGGAGGCAACCCATACAATAGTTTATTTTTATATTTTATAGCCAATTAAGCTTTTTGGTATTTTTGCATATCAGCAAAGGAATAAACAAAAATGGAGTCTGAACTTACTTCTTACGAAATGCACACAAGACAAAAAGAGGAAGTATTATGCTCTGATTACTATTTAGAGAATGGCTGATTGAAGTTTGGGAATTGAATTTTCAATTAATATTGAATCGATGTTCCTCATGAGTCATTTGTCAATATTCAATGATGAATATGAATTGTTCTTATTTAAATTGGATGTCTGGAAGTGATCTTGTTTGAATGTGAATTGTTAATGGAGACCTGGAAAATTTCTTGGTCACGACAGACTTTTTAGGTCGCGACCAGGTTCTGAACTGATAACATGAGAACTAAGAAAATTTCATGTAGCAACACAATCCTTAGCTAATTGTCAAAAACAAACAAAGGTTACAACATGAACTCTGGTCGCAACAAAGATATGTGAAAATCCTAAATGATCGGGATGAAGACACGCATGTCGCTGACAAGAAAAAGTAGGTCGCTACTCGTGAATGAATTCAAAAAAAAAAAGAAAGGCATGTCGACATCAATTTTATTGTCAAGACCATATTCTAAATAAGAATGTATCAAAGTAGGTCGCGACCAAAATTGTCTAAATCCTAATAAATTTAGGTTGTAACCTTCTGATTTAGGTGTCGCAACATTAAATTGGACATTTATTGTTAGCAATTAGTGTTGTGACTTAGGCATTAATGTCGCGACATTCCATAAGAGAATAATAACATTGAGCCCATCCACCATAAAGGCTTAAACTGAATAGTCAAATTCGTTCCAAAACTTTAGTCCAATCGCATCCTCACCCAACTATTCATTCTCTTTCTCTCTTAGAATACCAAAACCCTAGATCTAGTTTCCTAAAAAGCTCAACTCCAAATTCTCACTCATGGCAGAAAACCAGAACCCTGTTCCGAATCTTAATGAAATGATCAATGAGATAATGAATGAATGAATACGCTCATGAGGAGGAAGAGGTTCACTTGGAACCTCAGCCTGAGACAGTCGCAAATGCAGAACTAGAAGCCCAACCTGAAGTAGAAGAACCAACTGAGGAAGAAAGGGCAGCAAAAAGACAAAGAATAGTGAGGCATACTGAAGAAAATGAAACAGAAGGCGTAAAAGACTTCATCTCTGTAGAAGCTCAAGCTTTATGGAACAATCAAATGGCTGACAAAGGCGTCATCAGCGAAAGGGGGTTTAGAAAGCTTATTTCCTTGCGTAAAATAATAAAAGAAGGACTGTATTCTTCAGACGCACAAGGCGCCCGGCTTTGCTCCGCAAGGGAGCCTATGCAAATATGGTGGACGGGAGGACTCAATATACGTTCGAGGAGTATGGGTTCCTTTCGGACATAAGAGAATTCACGAAGTCATTCAACTGAAGGAACTCAATCATGGCTCGAAATTCAAGAAGTTGGTTGAAAACCCAGACCATGGAAAAATCATAAATCTGCTAACTGCTGGGCAGGGAAAGTGGGAGGCTACAAAGAATAACCCACACCATGCTATCAATAGAGGGTCTTTCATAGAGGAGGCAAAGGTTCGTCTTACCATAGCTCTGATAATTCCAACTAAGCATTTGTGCTCAGTAAGGGAACAGGAAGCCATAATCTTATATGCCCTTTTGAAGGGATATAAAATTAATGAGGGAGGTTTAATTGAAGGCTCCATCAAGGGATACCATCTTAGCAAAAAAAGAGGACTGATCCCCCACCCAGCAACCATCAACCGACTATGCATCCTAACTGGAGTGAAGGATCATGGGAAGAAGAAGAGGTATGCCCTCGGGTTTCTCCTCTAACCCTGACTAGGGTAACAAAGGGGCCCAAAAATAAAAAGCTGAAGGGGATTGTAGAGGTAGAAGCAAAGCCGTAGAGGAATGATAAATGTGGAAATCGAAATTTCCTAGAACAAGCCTCTAGCGTGTTAAGAATAGATGCATTGTAGAATGAGCCCATTGAATGGTCTATACTCCAGATATGAGAGAGAATTTCCGAGTTCGCAGAGTTCCAAGGAATGTGAAGGAACTGCTGAACTAATGGATATGTTAAGATCAATGAAGAAAGAAATGGAAGAGAGAGAAAAGAAGTGGGAGAGGCAGCAACAAATCGGAGAAGAATTCCTAGAAGCTGATTTTAAAAGAAAAGAACATCAATGGGAGCAAAATTTGAATAAAAAAGAAGAAGAATGGAAGGAAGAGATAAAAATGAGGGAGGAGGAATCAAGAGAAAAAATGAAAGCCAATTGGGAAGCCTCACAATAATCAATTAAAAGAGATGCGTAATTACTCGACACCTCGAGGGAAGAGAGAAGGAATGAAGGCAATATGCTGAAGAAAATAGAATCTTTCAAGTATCTTTATCAAGAGCAATTCAAGGAATTTGGGAGGTTAATGAAGGAAAGAGACAAATAATTGGAGGACAATGATGTATATAGGAGGAAAATCTGGCATGAGAACTTCGATTTGATCACTACCAATTTGTCAAACATGTCGGGCTGTATTTCGAGCTGGTTACGTTGAATAAAGTGGGTCGAATCAAGATCGTTTGATCACCCCGGGTGGAGTACACAATGATATACGCACCGAAAGGAAGAACCCATTGACAAGAAAAAGACCGATATCACATTCCCAAAATTTCCCTCGCAGCAAGCTATGACATTGATCCCTCCAAATATCATACCTACTAAACTATAAGAGAAGAAAGTGAATTCTCACCACTCCTTCTTTCCACTTCTAATTGTATTTTGTCTTCCCCCGCCAATAAAAGCAAGATAATTCATCAAAGTGTCTTGTGATTTGTTCTTCTGATTTGATGACTTGATTTTGTTTCTCTCAATAATTTTGCAATTAGAACATGTATGTTGTTGAACTACTTAATTGGGATTTGGTGATTGAATGAATTTGAGAAAATTGTTAATTGTTCTTGGATGCAGTGATCTGATTGAGTGAACTAGGTTACTTGTGTCTTTCATTGCTTGTCTGGAAGTAATGATTATGGAATTGAAGTTTTTAATGGTGATTACCGTGAGAGAAAGGAGAGCAAGCTTTAGTGAACTGAAGTGAGAAGTTGCAGTTTTAGTTTAAATCAAGTTGAAATTACAGAATTAGGAAAAGGTAAACAATTGAAAGAACATATGAGACTCTCAATCTATGCGAAATAGTCGAGCCGCATAAACCCGAAAATCACACATGGTCTAATAAGTCCTTAACAAATTGAAAAAGATTAGGGACATCTTTTGGGGTGATTCACAGTCAAGGGTACAAGGTCCTAGAACTTGTTAGATTATTGGTCAAGGCAAAATCCTAGGCAAAAACAACATACAAGAAAGGATAGAGGCCCTCTTTGGAAGTTTGAACTTTTTTCAAGCCTACCCCCATTATATGCAGATGCATACACACTAGTTCTAAGCTTTGAGCCAAATATGCCTAACTTCTTCAAATAACAGCAATTAGAAACCTGAAATCCCTCCCTAAAACTAATCCTGTAGCAAAGAACCCCAAAATTACCCCGCCACAAGAAGTTTAAATTGTGCGTAAGGGAACAAGATCGGGGAATATACTTTTACAAATTCAAGGTATGGAAGTATTAGACAAAATCAATTGAAAGATTAGAGAGGGAGAAAGAGAAGTCAATTAAAAGGGAATAAGTTTTTACTTGTGGCATATCTCTCTTGAACAATTAAGTTCGTAGGGGTGTTTCAAACACCTAAGACTTAATGCCAACTGGTATGGGAGTTTCTGACCCAAAGTTCTCTAAGAGGGATAGAAAGCCTAAGAAGACAAAACATTGCACTATTCCTAAAACTTTGACCAGAGAAAAAGAACAAAAAGAATTCCATAAAAAGGAACTGGGCTGATAAACATGAAGGTGGCAATCAAAGAGGCCACAAAATTCAAGATGATACACAGAAGCCAAGTTTGGGGGAGTTATTAAAGTTCACATTAGTAGGAAAGAAAGGGATGAAAGAGAAAGGCTATTAAGCATAAGTGAATAGTGAACTGGGTAATTTGCGTAGATACCTTTCCAATTGTCTACCCAATTACTCAAGCCTAACATTACAAGCCGTAAAGACTCTCATTGATTGAAGGTTGAATTTGCTTACATTAGTGGAGATCAATATGAAAAACAAGCCTATGGGACTTAGACTAATCTTTCAAGGAGAATCCCAGAAGATTAACTAATGTAATAAGGAGAAAAGGAAAGAAGACCAACACACACGCACAAAACAGGATTGATTGATTGTGTTGTTTATAGTATAGGATTCATCAGTTTATTTGTGATAGAGGTTGAAACTATTCCTTTTTCTTAGTTCAAAACTGAATTTTGAAATAATACTGCAACCTACTTATTTCAAGTCAATTGGTGGAATTTAAAAGATTGTAGTTAGAATAGAAAAATGTCCTAAAATAAAGTTCAATTTGCTTGAGGACAAACAAATTTTCTTTCTTCGAGGACAAGAAAATTTTAAGTTCGGGGAATTTGATGAGTAAAAACTCATTGATTTTTAACCATTTTTCCGATTAAAGGTTACAATGTAATTACTTTATTTTTATGCAAATGTGAGATTTTACCAAATTTATATTTTGTAGATTTTTATGTAAGAATAAGCAATTCCAAAGAAGAATCCGTAAGAAATCAGATATATGGCTAAGCAATAGATCGCGATGCATACTGAGGTCGCGACAAGGAATTCATCAATTCAGCAGTTTTTAAGTCATTACCTGATTGATAATGTTGCAACAACTCTGTAAGACAAAGGCTTCAAGTGTGTCATGACATTCTTGTGATCAGTCGCAAGAGAGAAAAATCTAAGACTGCACAAACGACGTCGCGACAGAAAATCGAGGTCGCGAAACCGAAAGATGACAACTCAGGTCACAAAAGATAATTAAGGTCGCGACGAGGAATGGATGGTCGGATGAGTCGGACAAGGCCCTAATGTAAAAATTGATGCTGCGATACAAATATAAGCCGAAGACACTACCGAGGTCTCGATAAGGATTTCAAGTGCGTCGCGACATCAAAATGAGTCGAATTAATTAAACATGTCAGGACTGAGCCTGGTTAAATCGCGACAAGAACAAGGTATCAAGTGGTTGACCACTCACCACGACAATAATTTCTAGTCGCGACTACAAAGAAGCTAAATTCGAGTAGAAACTCGGGTTAGACTCAAAAAAATGAGAAGGCGCATAAGATTGGAAGAAAGAACGGTCACGACGTGCTTTTGAGGTCATGATAGGAATTGCAGTAAGAAAAGAAACAACCTTGTCGCGACCTAATTCCCATGACGCGACAAGAAAATAAACAGATCAGCAGTTTGAGTCGCAACTTACATGAAGTCAGAAAACAAGAAATGATGTCACAACATGAAAGGGAGGTTGTGACCAAGGATCAAATTGGCTTACAATAGAAATGGTGTCGACACATGAAATTGTGGTCGCGACATAGAATTCAGTAAAAGGAAAGACAGACAGGTCGCAACATGAAATTGTGGTCATGAAGACAAACACTGGAGACCGTAAAAATTTGTCGCTACGAATCAAAGTGCCAGCACGTAAAATGTTGCTGCGATTAAAGAAACTTGGTCGCGCCACATAATTCAGCAAAGGAAGAAAAAGCTAAGTCGCGACATGAAATTGTGGTCACAACACAAATACCTGGAAACAAAAAAATGTGGTCGCAATAAGAGTCATCACTACTGGAAACTAAACATGGTCACGACGAAGCAATTCCAGAAATGCTGATCGCAACATGATGATTCTCGGCGAAACATGCTAAGTAAAAAAAAAGGCATATCAAGATCAAGTCGAGACACAAATGATGCAAAACAAAGAGTCAGGCGTCAGCGCGACAAGGAATTCATGTCACGACCACTAAACGGAAGAAATTGCAAAGAACAATGTCGCGGATGCAGGATATCAAAGTCGCTGACCAATATTGCAAAAACAAGGCACAAGAATGTTGCAACAAGCTTCCAGAGGACACAGCAGACCTAACAAGTCGCGATAGGCTTCTGTGGTCGCTACTTGAACGACGAGCTGGGCCATTAAAATTGGGGAAATCCACTGGAGCCTTGGAATCAGGCCCAATAGCTGGAGGTGTATAAATAGGCGTCCTTGCATAAGGAAGAGGCAGCTCTTCCAGAACCCAGATCCTTGGGGGATTGAAGAAGACTCAATTGTATAATTTTAGAATTGATTTCTCTTTTCCTTTTTTTTTCTTTTTCCGATCCTAACAAGAATATGTTCGTATCGTTGAAGCGGAATTTAATTTTCATTCTCTTCCACCACGCCCGAACTTAATGGAATCCGCACTAATTCCGAATTCATTTCTTATCGCCATTACAACTACTACTAGTGTACTTGACGTTGCTCTGCAACACCCGAAGTATACCCTAGTAGTTTTCTGATATTAGGGTTTAATAAAAGTTAAATATGAATTTTCGAAATAAAACGAAAAACCCTAATTTGTACGTGATAAAACAAGGGTACATATGTGTAATTTGCCAAAAGGACATATAAGTCATAAAATTAAGAAGGCTATGGGTTAAAATAGAAATATGCCTAACTTTATTTGCAAAAGAGAAGAACTTATGACTAAAGTGGAATAACAAAACTTAACCTTAAAAATATTTTGGGAGCCAACATGGCCTATGGAGAAATCTTTGATTTAAGACCAAATTTGGTCTCAATTTGGGAGAACTGGAGAACAAGAAGAAGAAGGGAAGGGTATTAAGAAGAAGGCCAAGTTTAAGGTATGGATTCTAGTAAGGATTTCTATGATTTTTGACTTTGAATATGGAATCATGTGTATTTTGGACTTTGGTAGGGATTTTTATGAGTTCCAAACCTAGGGTTTAGTTAGGAATTGATCTTAACCCTATATTTGAATGAAATTGAGTTGAAAAACTCTAGCTTGGTTAATATAAGCATGGAACTCTAATTCTATGTTTCGTATAAAGATGGTGGACTTGGTATGAGTTTTTAATTTTACCTAGGGTCTGGGGTATGAAGTTCAAACCACCATTATAAGATTATTATGGAGTGGTTTTGAGGTGTATTGAGTATTGAGTTGGTTTGGGTGGAAATATATGGACAAATGGGAGAAACCACCATTTCGGGCATTTTCGGTTGGCATCGGGTACCAACAAGAACGCACATACATTGGTTCTGTCGATCGTACGGGCATTCGCAGCCTGCACTGGCACTCCAATGCCTCGTTTTGACCAGCTTTAATATTTTGGCCATAACTTGGTCATTTCATCCGAATTGAGGATTCAAGTGTCTGTGTAAACTAGACTTCAAGGAGAACAAAACACCCCGAAATAGGTACCTTAAAATTCGAATTTACGTGGCCTTAAATTCACTCAAAGTGGGCTATGTTCAAGCCAATTTCCGGTTCCGTTTTTAATGAAGGAGTAGTCCCATTTGTTTAGATATATCTTGAGTTTCTATGGTTTCGATTTGGGTGATTCTAGTTGGAGGAGAACCCTATCACCTTAAATTTCAAAGGAGTACAAAGAACTGAAGTCAAATATAGAGTTAAGACTCAAATGGGTATTTTAAATGTCCATAGTGTAATATGGGCTAAATGACTAGTTTGGCATGAAAATGCCATAACTTGAGTTTGGATGATTCAATTGGAATGACTCAAATTTATAAGTAAAATAGATTCATAGAGGGACAAGACTACATGAATGATGTGAATACGTAGGTATCATATCAGATAAGTATATGAAACGCCATATGCAAATACAGTTGTGGAAAATACAGAAATTCAATATGTATAGATGTGTTCATGAAACATGAATATGATATGAAATATGAAAACGAACTGAAACATGAACATGAACATGAAAGGAAATATATCATGAACACATAATGTGGCTAAGAATGCCTCTATTATAAGATAGTAAGTTACTGAACTCATATAATCATAGGACGCCTAAGACCGTATATTGAATGACATGGACCTCCGTTACGGCGCACGATAGTAATTTCCGCACTCTATGATTAGTGCGACGCGACTCTCTCGACCATGCTTAGCCACTTTTAGTACTCTCGCAATTCTCCGATTAGTGCTTCGTATTCCGCTTAAGACTTCCCTACAGACTGACACGAACAGATTCTCCTGGTCAAGGCTTCTGCTCCTCGCTTTCAGGCTACGCGACCTCGCATCGTGACAGAATCTTCGTACTTATTTGTATATAGTCCACCATTTCTTATTACTAGTCTAGAAATCCAATGGCTATATGATTAGACCAAAAAATGAATATGGTAAAGACTGAATGTACCTAATGCAATTGTGATTCGTTTCGTAGTACCTACTGGCATTGTTGTACAAGTAAAATCTCTATAGTACCTACGGGTACTTCCGTATCCGAAATACAAGTATATGCTCCGTAATACAAGTATAAGATTCATAAGACAAGTATATGCTCTGTAAGACAAGTATAAGATCCAAAATACAAGTATATGCTCCGTAATACAAGTATAAGATCCGTAAGACAAGTATATGCTCTGTAATACAAGTATAAGATCTGTAAGACAAGTATATGCTCTGTAAGACAAGTATAAGATCTTAAATACAAGTATATGCTCTGTAATACAATTATAAGATCCGAAATACAAGTATATGCTCTGTAATACAAGTATAAGATCCGTAAGGCAAGGATATGCTTCGTAGTACAAGTATAAGAGACGAAGTACAAGTATAAGTTCTACACCTACGGCACTCGCAAAGGCATAAGCTCAGAATCTCTGTACTTCGAGATCCGAACAAGCATAAGATGTAGAGAAGATGAGATGGGGATAAGTACCTTCGTATAAGTATATGTATAAGTTCAGTACCACAAAAGAGGGATAAGTATAAGTATATGTCCAACGGGAGATAATTATAAGTATGTGTCCACGTGGAGATAAGTATAAATATGTGTCCTACGTAAGATCTAATAAGAATAAGTCCGCCATAAGCGAAGATCCGAGTAAGTATAAGTTCGCTTTTTATAAGTATAAGTTCAGCATCAGATAATAGAGATCCGAACAAGGTGTTACAAAGATAAATATGTATGAAATTGTTATATGAATTCATGAAGATCTCCGATATATGTTAATGCGATATGTGATTCAAAAGATAAATGCATGTACCAAAGATAAGTTATAAGATATGTTTCTCACTATGCTTAAAGCTTAGCACGGGTTTTTAATCCGTGTAGGTACAGAGGAGGACGTCCGCGATCTTCCGCATACAGCTGGGCCAGCACACTAGTAGGGGTTCATCACAGTATGTTCCGTGCTCTGATGTGTTAATGAAATAGTATAGTTTTTGTACATGTATAATTGGGACTCAGTATATGTGTATAGATTTTGATGGACACCACTCCAATGGTAGTTCTTTTGTATATGTAAATGATTTTTGTTATTACAGAAATTGTTTGTATACCCACAGGTACAAGTTCAAACTGAAAGAATAAGTCGAGAGTCCTAATATAAAGTCTCGCGCCTCGTAACCGGTCTGATCCGCCCATTCGGGTCGGACCGGAATCAAGGATACCCATTGTCGTTGTGATGTAGTTTTGATAAGCACGGCTTCCATTAATTTAGATTTATCATTAGTTATAGTCTTTTCTGCATAAATTAGAGAGAAGAATCTGAAATTGGAGGGGTTTATTTGATTGATATTGTTCTTAAATTGATTGTTCCCAATAGTAGTATCGAGTACCCTTCCAAGGATTGCTTCATGCTCTGATTTCCAGGAGGCCCTCTGTGTGACACAAAGATGGAGATTCCTGAGAGCTCGAACATCTGGGCCAGGGTAAGTTAGACTACCATTGAAGAACTAACAGCCTCTAAGAGTTCACTTGATAAATTTCCATTTCACTCAGGTGAAGAAGTCAAGGGATTATTTATCAATTTAAATAATCAGAGATCTCACCTTAATATAATGAAAGGACCTTAATCCTGTGTTAGTCGAGATCTAATCAAGGAAAGAGAAAGATCCATCATATTTAAAGGAAGTGTCATCAATCATTTTGTACAAATTTTGCAATGACCCTGACTTGGGAAGCAAGAAATCAAGTGCCTTAAGAAATGGGTATGAAGTATTGAAAAAGAAAATAATGTGATTCTATAAAGAATGATCAAAATACAAAGTAATTGATTAGATCCATGTCTTCGAGAGAAGCAGACCTTAATCGGGTGGCTCAAGGAGAACCAAACCGCATTATCAGGCTCTTTGACAAATCCTGCATCCAATTTTTGATAGAGTCTAAATAGGATACAATGCAATCATTGCTTCACAAAAGATTTCTCATAGTGTTCATTTTTACAAAGGACTCGATTCCATTCGGGGCTTATTTTAGTTTACATCATTTTATTTGCTCTATTTAATTTCCTTGCTTGTAGATACATTTCCTTCAGACAATTATCCTTTAAAATTCTAGCTGATAAACCGAATTAATGGAGGTTTAAATAGTAATGGATCTTTAGTAGTCAAGTAGTTTGAATTTAAAAATTCTTGCCAATCTTTATGGGAATGATATCCCCTGATTCTTACCTCTAATTTTTACTACTTGTATGACCGTGCACTTGCGCTGTCATAGACTAAACCATATTTATACCTGCATCATAAAATCGCCTTTATTCATTTCTAAGCAACTCCATTCCAATTTGACATAGCTGCAGGAAAATGGTAAGGCTCCTGTATAAGTGTTAAATTGAGTGGTTTAGTCTATATTTAATTAAAAGGGAAACCACACTTACACCGATTATAAGAGTCTGAAGTATTTTCCCTCACAACGAGAGCTTAACTTGAGACAACGTAGATGGATGGAGTTGATAAAAGACTATGATTGCGTGATTGACTATCACCCGGGAAAGGTCAATGTAGTGGTCGACGCTTTGAGTAGAAAGACAGTGCTAACGCTTCGAGCATTGAATGCTCAATTTTCGTTGACAGGCGATGGTACAGTAGTGGTAGAATTGATAGCGAGACCAAGTTTGTTGAATCAAGTGCTAGAGGCACAAAAGAAAGATGAGAAAATTGCCGCCATAATGAGTCAAATTGGAGATAGTAAAGAAATCGAGTTTACAGTGAACGAAAATGGAGTTTTGTATTATAAGGATCGAGTTTGTGTACCCGATGGTAATGATTTGAGAAAATCCATACTTGATGAGGCACATAATGGATCTTTTGCTATCCATCCCGATAGTACAAAGATGTGTCAAGATTTGAAAATGTCATTCTGGTGGTCCGGAATGAAAAGAGATGTATCAGAGTTTGTAACCAAGTGTTTGTGTCAAAGAGTAAGCGCTTCCCTTCTGGATTATCAGTGTACCCATCGTATCACTCGTGAGTGGAAATGGGCCGAATCACCATGGATTTTGTGTAAGAAGCTACCATTGATAGGAGGAAGCATGACTCGGGCCAGGGTCGAGTAGACCGAATGACCAAGTTAGCTCACTTCCTGTTTCATCGAGAACCGAGACTATTCGTCATGCTTTCAGCGCAGTTGTATATCAAGGAAATAGTTCGGTTACATGGGAAGAGGCCGAGGAAATAGTCCAATATCCATTATTTCAGACCGAGATCCGAGGTTTACTTCGAGATTTTGGGGAAAATTGGAAGAGGCCATGGGCACTCGATTGAATTCCCGCATAAATGCCCACCCGTAGATGGATGGACAATCGAGAGAGGATCCGCATCTCTCGAAGATATGTTAAGGAGTTGTGTGATCGAATTATGAGGGTAGCTTGGACTGACACATTCCTTAGTTGAATTTGTGTACAACATTTTCCAATCAAGATTGGAATGGCACCTTTACGAGGCTCTATATGGAAGAAAGTTCTACAACACCGTCAGGTCGACTAATTAAGTGAAAAGAAAGTGATCGTCTTTACTCTGATACAAGAGACCGTAAGAAAAGTGAAATGATTAGAGAAAGATCAAGGTACAATCGACAGACGTAAATCATATGCCGACACGAAAAGAAAAGATATTTGATATGAGATCGCGAAAGTGTTGAAAGTATCGCTCGGGAAGTTAAGGTGATGAGATTCTAGAAAAGGGCAAGCTGAGCCCTCAGTTTACGCCTTATGAAGTAACTGAAAAAGTGGGCCTAGTGACATACGCATTAGCATTACTCTCCGCATTCTGAGAAGATCCATAATGTATTTCATGTGTCCATGCTACGGAGGTACCATTCAGACCCATCACATGTAGTCTCTTCGGAGACAATTGAATTGAAACCGGATTTGACATATGAAGAAGAGTCAATAGATATCTTGGCTCAGGAAGTAAAAGAATTGCGAACAAGAATATTCTGTTAGTCAAAGTGTTGTGGAGAAACCACAAAACAGAAGAAGCCACTTGGGAAAGTGAAGAAACGATGCGGCAGCAGTAACTGTTTAACTAAGGTAAATTTCGAGGATGAAATTTTATTAAGTGGGGGAGAGTTGTAACGCCCTAAAAATACCCTAGAATTTTTATAATAAAAATTATTATATATTACGGGTATAAATTGAGCCATCTTGGGTATTTTTCGGGAATTGTTAAATGAATATTGATTAAATGATTATATGGCTAAAAACCAAATGCAAATATTATATGCTAAATGAGAATTGATTGAACCCGGAAATTAACCCAAGTGTAAAAAGGGCAAAAGTGGAAAAAATTGTAAAATAAGGACCTAAGAGTCATATATAAATGAGTTTGTAGGTCTAAGTGTGAATATTGAAAATTGAAGTGCAATTAGAGAGATTTATGGGCTATATAGCAATTAGAGAAAAACTTAAGTCAAAAGAATGCATTTTTTTGTGGCCAAACAAGGCCTTATGAAAAATAAGTGACTTAAGACCAAAAAAATGAGAAAATGAGAATAGGTGTGGAAGGCCAAACATGGCCTTACACTTAAATTAGGATAAAGACCAAAATGTAGTCTTTGGGAGCTCATTCTGAGCAATCCCGCTTTAGAGAATGAGAGGAGAAGCTGTATAAGAGGCTGGGCTTGGGAAAGATCAAGTTCTATGTGACTTCTTGCCCTTTGTGATCAAGCAACTGAATAGGGACGAAGAGGCCAAGGTAAGAAACAAAACTCTAACTTCCATCTTTTGTGATTTTGATTTTGGGGAAAGTTCTAACTTGGGTAAAGTGGAGTTTTTATTGGATTCTAAACCACTTTGAGGGTTTGTGATCTCCATGGTGGATTTTATAATGGGATGAATCGAGGAGGTTTAGGCTGAAGAAAAAATGGGTGAGAATGGAAAAATCGCCATTTTCTCGGGCAGAATCATGAGTGGTACCCTAGACTAAAGTCGGGTACCTGCATCTATTGTGGGGAAGACAAGTGGTACCGATACCACTGGGGTGGTGACCTGCACTCCATTGGCAAGAGAGCATCGTACGGCATCGGGTCCAAGTGGCAACGAACCCAATGCCTTACAAATTTCATTTTGCATGCTATGCACTTTTAAGTCCCGTATTCGTACACCGATTGTTTAGGGACCCTAATAAATGACTAATGGGGGTACAAATAAGAATGAAACTAAGTGAAAAACATACCGTATAGCACGATTATTTGTTTAACCACTAAGAGGGGAGAATTTGTAATTGACTAGGTACGGGTGAAGACGACAACCGACCTAAGACTGATATATTGGTTTGTTCACTGAATCCCTATCCTTACTTCAATTGTATTGATAGTTTACTATGTAAAAGTGAAATGATTGTATGGAATATGCATACGTCAATTGAAAAGAAATCTAAAATCGCATAATGTTTTGAAATGAGAAATTGTGATGAATTGTCAAATATTTGCTTGTGTGCATTTATTTGAATTGCAAAGATATTGTCATATTGTGACATAACGAATCGAAGTGAATTATTAATGACCCACTTGGCGAGATGCACCAATCGGCATCCGTCATGATAATGTAGGACTTTTATTAAATGACTCACTTGGCGGGATGCACCAATCGGCATCTATCATAATGATGAACCGAAATTGCTTAATGTGTAAGCACATTACCGAATGAAAAACAAGACGGGATTCACCGTTTTAATCATTGCGGAAAAATAAATCAATAGTCAAGGTGACATAACAAACTTGACGAGTGAAAATGAGATTGTAAACCAAACACATCTTTATGAGTATATTGCTTAAATCTCATGAATTAAATTGTGAAGGAATTGTTGCATTGAAAATGCATGTTTGTAAATGAAAGTATGTACAAATGTATAAGCATATGTATTGTTTATGCATTAACCATTGAAATAGAATGACAAGCATGTTGTATTAGATAGAGAACTGTATAGAACCACTAAGCATGAAAATGCTTAGCGTGTAGTTTTTTTTTTAACTATGCGCAGGTATCGAGTGATCAGGAAAGAAGGCCAAGAACAAGAAGCGCGGAGTCATAGAGAAATTGTGCGGTGTATAAGTATATACCCCGACATGAGCATACATCGCATTCTTGAAAATTGATATTTTGTAATCAAACGAGTTAAACTCATAAATATTGTTTTGTACTTTTTGAAGGAGCATGGAATGCCTTAATGTAAATGTGTTTGTATAAATGTAAATGTTTATGGCCTACCATTTGAAAACAAGCTCGCAGAATGAGAACTCCAAAATGAAATGACGAAATAAAACGCTTTGCTAAGATAAATAAAACGACGGAGTAAACCGGCCCGATCCGCATCCTCCATTCGTCGGCCGAGGATCTGCGCCGCATTTTTGAAAAGAAAATTTAATAAAATCCAGAAAAAAAAAAAGAATTAAACGAGTATCTGATCCGGCTTGACTCATTAATCTGTCGACCGAGAAGGGTTGCTACATAGTAGCACCTAAATAGGGGAAAGAGTTTGAAATCATGTGTAATGCTAGTGACTATGCCATGGGGGCAGTCCTTGGACAGAGGAAAGACAAAGTGTTTAGGGCAATCTACTACTCAAGCAAGACTTTCAATTAAGCATAAGAAAACTATTCAATAACGAAGAAAGAATTGTCGGGTTGCGTGGTTTGCTTATGAGAATGCACTATTACATTCGGGATCCCAATGCATAGTTCAGTTAATCGATCATGCAAACAAAAGATGCCCTATAAAAGCTGAGGTGCCAAAAAAATAAAAAGATGCAAAACCAAGGTTAATTAGATAGGTCCTACTACTACAGGACTTTGATCTAGAAATCAAAGACATGAAGGGGAGTGACAATGTGATAATGATCACTTGTCAAGGTTGTAGATAACCACAAAGAGAAAGCAGGCAAGGAAGTATGAGAGCTTTCAGATGAACAGCCTTTATGTGAACATTCAATTGCCATGGTTTGTCGATCATGGTAACCATTTAGCTTATGGAGCTGGTCTCATGATTTTAATTTCCGTAGAAGAAGAAATGAGGCATGGTTTAGATATTTCATATGGGATAATCCCATACTATTCTAGAGGGGAGTAGATCAAGTCATAAGGAGATGTGTGCCTGAAGAGGAACAAGCATATATTTTGAGAAAATGCCATTTAGTTCGGTATGGAGGCCATTTTGCTAATAACTACTTCAGAAAAATACTAATGTGGGATTCTACTAGCCCACCCTATTTAAAAAGACAGTTTGAACGAGCGAGGAGATGACATGTAACACCTCGAAATATACCTCAGTCGTTAACGTGTTAGACATTTTAGCATAAATTGAATTTTTCAGAATTTTAAATGCGAAACATGGAAATTGAGAAACCCGGAAATTGTACAAGACATAAGGACAAAATTGTAATTTGTCAAAAAGGGGCATAGAAGTCATAAGTTGATAAGATTAGAGGCCAAAGTGGAAATAACATAAATTGTAGTGCAAATAATGGAGTGAGGGAGGACTAAAAGGCAAATAAAAGTAAATTTAACTATAAAAAGAGAGGGAGACAAAAATATCTCATTTTGGTCTCCAAACAAGAGAGCTCATACGGGTTCGGATACGGTGAGAAGAGAAGAGGAGAAGTGTTAAAGGTTAAGAGGAAGAAGGAGATTGGCAAAGGTATGGATTCTAGTATGATTTTGTGTATAAAAACTACTTGGGTATGGATGGCTGGGGAGTTTTCTTTTTTTGGATATTAGTTTTGTTCCCTTTAAGGTTTTGTTAGGAATACATCCTAACTCTTGTGAATTATAAGTTAGGTTGAAAAACCCTAGCTGATGCCAATAGATATGGAATCCTTCCTATTTCTATGGTTTTGTAAAAGTTTGGTGACTTTGCATGAATCCTTGGATCTCTTTGATCAAGGTTTGGTTTAAGAAATTCTAAACCACCATTAAAAGTGTTTGTGGAATTGTTGGAGGATTCCATGTTGGTTTTTTTAAGAAGGCTGAATAAGAGAATTATGGAAGAAAGGTGAATGAAAAAGGGTGAATTCCTACCATTTCAGTAGAATCACAGCTTCTGGTACTCATACCAAATAGTGGCACTTCGGTACCACTTTATGCAGAGGCAAAATGGTACTAAGATTTCATCCAAGTGGTACATGTACCACTCTTCAAAACCCGCTTGGTACCTGGTGATTAAACATAGCGGTATCGGTACCACTAGTCTCGCAACCCCGCTTTTTGGTATTTTTGTTAGTTGCTTATACCGCATACCGAGAGCATTAGAACTCACATAAATGATTAACAAGGGTTAAGATAAGAAAGAAATTAAGTGAAAAATTTACCGTACCACGCCGCCTCGGCGAAGCGAGTTCAAAGTGGGCAAACTTCATGCCCTATAATAAGATAGGAAGTTTCTGAATACATATAATTGTAAGAATGCCTAAGACCATGTATTAAATGACACGACACTCATACGTGGTCGTGCACATATAGTACTCTCTATGACTCGAATAGTGTGACTAAGACTGACCGTGCTTCAAGACACTAGTACTCTGCACTTCATTAGTACCTTGACTTTTAATAGCAACGACACTCCCCGGGCCGCTGCTTCGCACTCTTGCGAGGCGCATGGCACCTCAAGAGATCGATCGCACTTCGGCACTTATTGCGCCGTGTCCTACCTTACTTTATTATCGGTCTAGGTATTCATATTATATAATACTAACCTCCGAATGACGAATAAAGAGAGTAAACAAATGTATATTGCTCGACATGTAATACTCCACGGCACTTTTGAATGGGAATAAGTTCCTGTGAACTCCCGGTGGGATATCCGAACAAGCATAAAGTTGCTATAAGTACAAGTATGAGTTCTATGGGATCCGAATACATAAGTCTCAAGTAGGCATAAGTAATTATATAAGTTCATTATATGAACGCATGAAAATTCGACATATGTTATTGTTATATGCTTACGATAAATGTGTATATGCATAATACATGTTTCACTCAAGCGTGAAAGCTTAGCACGTGTTTTCAATCCGTGTAGGTGTTGTAAGAAGGAGACGGTGATCTTCCGTGATTTTCATTGGCACTCTAGTAGGGTTCATCACCTGTAGGTTCTCACTACCGATCAAGAATGTAAATGGTAGTTTTTTTGTATATGTAAATGGACCCTGTGACCGTATGTATGTGACATCAGAAACACCACTACTGGGTGTAGGTTTATAAGCCAGATTTTGCTACGATATGTTGATACAGTTATAAGACTTGGACACACCAACGTCTGATAAAGAAAGTAAAGAGTCCCAGTTTAGTCTCTCGCGCCTCCGAGCGTGACATGACATATGCCAAAGAATGGGGAACATAAATAAAAGACATGAGATGCCCTTACATCGAGTATTGGTGGTTGAATTATTTGATGTGTAGGGTATAGATTTCATGGGTCTTTTCCCATCCTTATTTGGAAATGTATACATACTTCTAGTTGTGGATTATGTATCCAAGTGGGTTGAGGCAATAGCATGTCCCAAAAAATGATGCCATATCAGAGGAACTTTGTGAAAGCATATATTTGTAGCGCATTTGGGACACCAAGAACCATTATCGCTGATGAGGGCATCCACTCTGCAAATAGACTTTTGAAGGTTGGATGATAAGGGAGTCAAGATGCTACGGGTGTAGCATATCACCCTCAATCTAATGGTCAGGCTGAGATCTCTAACAAAGAAATCAAGAAAATCTTGGAAAAGACTATCAACACTAACAGGAAGGATTGGGCAATAAAGCTTGATGATGCATTCAATTAGAACTGCTTACAAGACCCCCATTGGGATGTCTCCATACAGAATAGTATTTGGGAAGCCATGCCACTTACCTCTAGAGCTGGAGCACAAAGCCATGTGAGTCATGAAAAGACTAAAGTTTGACCTGAAATATGCAGCTGGGGAGAGAATGCTCCAGCTAAGTGAGCTGGAAGAGCTAAGGAATGATTCCTATGATAATGCTAGAATTTACAAGAATAAGACAAAAAGATGGCATGATCAAAGAATCATCAGAAGAGAGTTTAGAGTTGGAGAAGTTGTCTTGCTATATAACTCAAGGCTTAGATTATTTCCAGGAAAATTGAAATCAAGATAGAGTGACTCTTTTACTGTGGTATCAGCAACACCATTTGGGGTAGTTACAATAAGAGGTCAAGCTGGGAATGAATTTAAGGTCAATGGGTAGAGATTAAAACATTATTTTGGTGGAAATGTGAATGAAGACTAAGTAACGAGCTGAGAATCAGGATGGAAGATATTTAAGATCAATAGAAGATGCAGCCAAGTCCAGCTAAGGACATTAAACTGAGCAGCTGCTGGGAGGCAACCCAGATTATTTTAATTGTAAGAATTCATTAGAATATTCTTCAATATGAGGAAACGCTTGTCAAAGAATGATGAATTCAAATTGAGCTTCAATTAAATCTCTGTGAAAATTTTCCAATTAATTTAATTTTAATTAATGTTATTTCATTTCATGTCAAGTTTATTTCTATGTGTTTGATTAGATGAAGTTCCTTTGAATTTTCTTAGTTTAGTTAGATTTAATTAGTTGAATCGCTGTTAAATTTATGAGATGATAATCTGTGTTTCAATGATACATCTTTGATAATGATTGGCTGATAGTTTCATGAATTGAGTATGCTATAATGAATGAGATTGAGGAAAACGAGTAGGAAAATCGAAAAGAGGAAAATACCATTTATGTCATGACACCATTTCTTGTTGTCGAGACATCATCTCCAAAAAATTTCCAAAGTTGCAACACCAAGATTAGAGTCACGACATTCTTTGCAGAGTCATGACATTGCATCTACAATGTCACGACATTCTCTCGGAGTTGCGACATCGCATCTACAATGTCATGACATTATTTGTAAAGTCGTGACATAATGTTTTCAATGTCGCGTCATTCCTTGTTGAGTCACAACATAATGTTTTCAATGTCGCAACATTCTTTGCAAAGTCAGGACACCACATCTACAAGGTCGCGACTTGTGGCCAAGTCATTTAAAAAATTTCCAAAGTCGCAACATCTGTCCCAATTCTAAGGCATCCTCACTATTAAATAGAAAGTTACTGGAAAGTTGAAATTTCGAATCAAACACCTCAAACATCTGAACCCAAATTCCTCCCCATCTGTCATTTTTGAAACCTTAGCCACGATGTCTAACCCTAGCTCTCCCACTTTGAACGAAGTCATTGAGAAAATCATGGAGGAAGTGCAAGGAGAGAGGGCTAAGCAACCCGAAAACCAGGAGACTACTCCTACAAATGAAGCAAGGGAAGAAGTCGAGGATGTGGAAGGTGATTTGGGAGGAGCAAGGGTATTCCTAACTGATAAGGGGGCAAAGGTTTTCAAGAAGACTCTCGCCAAGAAAGGATTTATCAATGAGAGGGAATTCAAAGAGTTGGTGCCGCCCTTTAAGGAAGATATTGAGAGAAGAGGCTAGGAGATGCTCTGCAAACACATGGAGCCAGACATAAGCACTCTCGTCAAAGAGTTTTATAAGAACTTGGTAGACAGGAAGAACCTACCATGTTATGTCAATGGGAGATGGGTGCCTTTTAGAGAGAGGGCCCTTTCTCGATTGTTCAAGCTCAAAGAAGAGGAAGATTGCTCATAATTTTAGAAGCTTAAGAAGAATCCTCACTTCCATGAGATTGCCAAGGAGCTTACTGATGGCCAAGGAGAGTGGCAGAGCACACAAACTATTTTCCATGCCTACATCAATAGAGGAGACTCACAAAAATAGGTAAAGTGTGGTTCTACTTCATAAACTCTGTGCTGAAGCCCTCTATGCACGTCTCAACTGTGAGACAGGATCACACCATACTGTATGCGTTGGTCAAGGGCTATCAAGTTGATTTAAGAAGGATTGTTGAGGATTCAATCTTGGAGTATATGAAAGGAAATTTCGCTAGAAATATCCCCCACCCTTCCTTGATCACACTCTTGTGCATCAAGGGGGGTGTGAAGTTTAATGATGAAGAGAGAGAGTCCTGAAGACCTCACCTCTCACTCTTACTCGGAGTCCTCAAACCCAAAGGGAGAGTGAGGAGGAGAGAGTGAGAGGTGCTCTCCACAAAAAAGAAAAAAGGCAGAAACTGAAGAGCTTAGAGGAGTAAGCCTAGTTAGGGATCAAGCCCTACAGCTGTTTCTGATGAGGGCAAAAGAAGTAAAAAAATGGGAGGTTTTGAAGCATATTTAGAGCAACCAATGCTCTCCCCTGTTGCTAACCAGGGGATTCCAGCTCACACTAGAGCTGAGGAGATAAGAGAAGAGAGTGAAAATGAAAAGAGCCTGGCGCAATTAACCATTTACACTAAAGAAAAGAAGGAAAGGAAAGGAGAGCTACTGACAGAAGATGCTAAGAACTCTAAGTTGCTAGCTATGTTAAAAGAAATGAAGGAAGAGCTCAAAGAGAGGGATGAAAATATCATAGAAGAACTAAGGTGGAGAGATAATTACTTGGAGGGTCAAATAAAAAAATTAAAAAATAAAAACACCTTAGCAACAGCCTTCAAGAAGAGAGATGAGGAATGTAGAGAAGAACTGGAAAAAAGAGACAAGGCTTTGAGAATTGAACTGAAGGAAAGAGAGAAAATCTTTGTGAATGAACAAATAAAAAGCAGTGAGGAATTGTTGAAGATACTAGAAGAGAGGGAAAAGGAGATGGAGAAAATTTTGTGCACAAGGATGATGCATTTGGTTACCTATACAAGGAACTCTAAAAAGAAATCAGAGCCACAATCCAGAGGAGAGATGAAGATATGGAAGCCTCTCTGAATTATAAGGAGAAACTGTGGACTGAGAGTCTGGATATCTGCAACTCCAACCTGAGAAAAATGTACAATGCTCAAGGAGAGTTTGAGGGTACAATCAAATGATTCATGTCCCAGTGGGGGGTATTAATCAACAAAATTTATAACCTAATACCTAATTAGTGCCCTAAAAGTGCTATTTTGAACCCTATTTATTATAGGTTTTGAGTGCTTTTTGTGTACTAATCATTCTAATTAACCCGATTTGCACATTAAGTTCCCTACTATTCTACTTATCGTATTTTGTGGCAAATTTTGCAGTTTTTGCGAGCTAATTATGCCAAAATTGTTGAGTCGATCCAAGCACGAAGAATTCGGAAATAAACTCAAAGATTGCAGATCAAAGACTGTAGGAAAGAATAGCATAAAACAAGAAGAAATTGAGCATTACAGAAGGCTTTCCCCATGAAAGACTGCTCCTCCAATGTGTGTCGTTTCCCGCTTTGACGCTCACCTTGTTACAATTTTTGGTTTTTTCCTATTTTAACCCTTGTAATAGCTTTTGTTTTGGTTTTTTGCAATTTCATATACACCGAGCACCGATATAAGCCTCGGGCCTCCGCACAAACCTGAACTTCACTTCACTTCGCACAGCTGAGCGGAGGCGCTACGCCATTCCTCCTTTTCCCATTTTCTTCATTCCTTCCTCTTTCCCTACGCTAGCCACCTCCGAGGATGACAAACTCGGGAGGATGGTGGTTGGTTAGACCTCTTCCTCCTTGAAGAGGAGGGCTGTTGGCTAGGGTGTGGAGGTAACTCACGGCTCTCTATTTTTAACGCACGATTTATGGTTGCTTACGCTCTCGCTTCACTATAGGTTAAAATCTCATAAGCATGCTCTCTTAATATGTATTTGGAAAAGGTTTTTGGTTCGTGATACTTA
Organism: Tetrastigma voinierianum; assembly: GCA_016808115.1. Classification (NCBI taxonomy): domain Eukaryota; kingdom Viridiplantae; phylum Streptophyta; class Magnoliopsida; order Vitales; family Vitaceae; genus Tetrastigma; species Tetrastigma voinierianum. The sequence goes on from JAEQBH010007616.1 coordinate 118,085, forward strand.
TTGATCCACTCGATGCTCGCTTAGTCATCTCTATTAGTTATTGTGGGGGCAGGGTTTTTGAGATGTGTTTCACCGCTAGTGGACATTTAGCGACCATTTAAATGCTATTTTTCAAAAGGGAAAATCATAGGGTTTAGTTTTTAAAGTTAAATGAAGATCCGGTTCGGGAAATGACTTTATGTCATCCTCCCCAACGCGAGGAAAAAATACCCGGGAACATGTTGGTTGCCTTAAAACCCTAAACCAGTGGCCCGACACTTCAAGGGGTTCTATTTTACATTTTAACGTGTTTTTATTTTCAGTTTTAAACCCCAAAACCTCCCTGTTTTTAGCAAACCTGAAAATCCAAATTTAATTCACCAAATTGAACCTCACTGTTAGTCATTTGTGCAAAGAAAACACATCCCTGAGTTCGACCCTAGAGCCACTATACTGCAGTAGCTTTGCTACAGCAGTAGGAGGAATTTAGGTTATAAATATTGTTGATTTCGGATCACTCTACTGTGGCACGAATCAATACCTCATACTAGCATAGCAAAGCTACTATAGTATAGTGGTTCTAAGATCGTCCACTGAGATGGGTTTTCTTCGTGGAAATGACTAACTGTGAGGCTTAAACTGGTGATTTCATTTTAGATATTGGGGTTGTGATAAAAGGAGTGGATTTTAGTTAATAAAACTTAAAATAAAATGGATTAAAATATAGAAAGAAGTCCTTTGAAGTGTCAGATCACTAGGCTTAGGTTCCTTAAGCAAATGAGGGGCTCTCCGAGTCTTTTCCTCGCATTGGGGAGGATAACATATAGTTATCTCCCGAATCGGTTCTTCATTTAGCTATAAAACTTACCCTCAATAAATATCCTCTTGAAAATAGCATTCATTTCTCATTAATGGTCTCAATCAGTAAAAGCATGTCTCTTTGACTCAATTTCTAATAGTTAATAAGTGGTAACTAACGAACATCACTGGATCTAGCATTAAGTATCCAATGAGCCCTAAAAGCTTACCAAATATCAACCATTCAAGGTGACTCGAAGTGATTGAAACCTAGAGTTGAAGGATAGAACATTAAAGACAGTAAATATCTGCTTTAAAAACATGAAAACCCCTACTTTACCATAGGTTTCTTTGCCCAAAGCCCTTCACTTCAAGGAGGGAGGGGTTTTAGCCACTCATCCACCTAGACATTCTCAGATCATTAGGAAGAGAATCTAGGTAATTCTAAGTCGTCAATTGCCTATTTTCTAAAATGGCACCCTAGTCCCCACCTTTGTTTCCATGTTTCATCTTACCTCACGAAGGCCACCTTGCTATGTATTGTTGTTGCATGTGAATACTTTAGCTAAGCTAGTTCATGTCTCAACTTTTTTCCTGGAATACAAACTTCATACTATGCTGCTGGAGCATCACCTGTACAAGGTGCCACTAAAAAGATCCTCCACTCAAATACACTTTTTCTATTAGGGGCCAACACTGGGCCTCATCATATTCAAAAAGAAAAAGCATGCTAGCATATTATCACATATATTCTTTAAAGTATAAATGTGTATAAAAAAGGATGCATTTCAGAAAAAGTGAAAGAAAATATTATTTCCATTAAATGCCTATTCCACCAGGTACATAGTCATCACTGTTATCATTCATGCTATATCACAAGTCGAGAAAGTAGAAACTAAGTAAAAGAAAGGTAAAGGAAAGAAATATGTTGGTGACTAGAGGAAGCGAAGCCAATAAGGTACAACTGCCACGATGAAATAGAAAACATTATAGACACCATGACCATGACAATTGCCAGGTCTTGAAAGAACTCAAGCATACTATAGTAGTAAATGGCTTGCTCAAAGTTCCTTATGGCATGAACCTGAGGTCAATCAATAGGAAATACTGGTAACAAAAACGCAAGTAAACAAAGGTTTGTCAATTGTGCTTGATCAAATGCATGGGATGAGTACAAAACCTGGCTAGTAAACTGGTCTGCTACGAAAAAATCAGGAAGTGTAACCTGTGAATTAGACAATCAGGACTGGAAAGCACCATGTTTTCACATATTTATCAAGAGACTGAGTGGTAGATCTTCTATTACCTTATAAAGAGGAGCACAAATACAGCAAAATATGCATTGAATTGAGGAAGAAACGACTTGATCGGTATGTAATGTTAAAAGGACAGATGACTATGACAAGAACAATCTGCTGCACAAACAGTGAACTCTTAATATCCATTGAGCAAGTTTTATCCCTTCCCATATATGTAACATCACAAAGCAACAATTTGGGACAAATGTAACAATTTCATGTACAGTGCGGCAAATGGATTGTGAGGGTCAAAGAGAAGATATAGTTTTAGAATGTCACAGTAATTAAGCACAAAGGAACCATCTCGGGAAATGTCTTGTAACTTGGAGTACTTGAATCCAGAGCAATGTGCAAGTTTGCAAGGAAACAAGCCTGTACAAGTACAGCAAGACCAGAGCTGAGGAGAAAGACTTCTCGATAACCTAACTCTGTTCCATGCTTGAAACCAAATATAAATGAATAGTTGACTCCATAACATCTCCAGAAATAGATGTTTACAGCATACATGGTTGCTATAGGATGATATATGAAAAATATACTGTGGGCCAAATAATTTTACAGAAAAATAAGTTGAATAAAAAACTTTAAAGAGCTCTTCTATAATAAAAATATGAATCAATAAGAACAAGCTTCACGGAAGCCCTTGATTGCCTGTAAAGTGGTAGGATGTTTTCCATGTAGAAGGTTCCTTCCTCCTTTTCATTACATTTCTAGCTTCTTATGTTGTAAACAATGCCAACTAGTAGAGTAATTGAGCAACCCGAAAAGAAGCCTGAAAACAATGATATAAGGAAAGTTACTAATTTAAGTTGGACATCAGAAACAAGAATCAAGTCATCATTCTAACTTAATCCGCAAAAGAATTGGAGATGCCGAAATTTAACAAGCCATCACTCTACCTCTATTCCCTGGTAAAAGAATTGGAGATGCCAAAATTTAACAAGTCATTATTCTAACTTGATCCCCTCGTGAAAGAATTGGAGATGCTGAAATTTAACAATAATAATATAAAAGAGCAGCAATAATAGTAATTAAGAAACCATTCAGATTAAGACTTGTGCCATTTTCATTTAAAGAGCATGAGAAATGATTTTTATTGCATATCTTACCTGGAAAGAATGTTACGCTATGTTTTTCCTTTTTGTCTTTAGGCTCAAAGAGATTTCATGCTTCTATCGTTTGAGTTTGAAAAGTGCTTGATAAATGTAATTCCACCCTCTCCAAGAGACTAGTAACCTAAGATGGTTAAAAATGGAGTAATAAATAACATAAACATATGATTAAAGAGGAGAAACTTCTCATTTTTGTGAGTTGAATTATGCTTGTATAAACTTGAAGCTTGCTCATCCAAACACACACACACAAACCATCTGGTGCTTACAATGAAAAGTCTGTAACGATGGAAGTCACATTTTCCCCCACTTGGAACTCACTGAAACTCCTGCTCCAGAAGGGGGAAAAGAAGGTCCCAACACTTCAGGATAGGAGAAAAGCATTAAACCATGTGAAGTGTCCCAACAAGTGATTTAGCTTTAAAGGAGGGTTTAAAATAAGTGCCTTGTGAACGTTTATCACCTTGGAGTTACTCAGTTGAACTACCAAGGTGAATAGTCCAAGCACCCTGCTAAAGTATGCTTGCATTCAAGCTAGGAACGGATCTTCAGCACCAACTCCATCCGTACTTTCTTCTCCTGCTTTACCCCTTTATGGTCGATATTGGAGAGTCAAGTGTATTCCTGATCTTAACATGCTCAAGAATACCTGAGGGAGCTTGTCTGCAGATGTGGACATTTTCCCTGATGCAGGCACTACTGCAACCAGTGATGAGTGAATTAAGCTTTATACTATTGGTATATTCGTCGGGTTCATAGTTCCTACTCCCATCTGCTGCAACTGTCAACTCAACGTGAGCTTCACCTGCATATTAGACATGAATAAATAAATTCCAGCATATAAGGATAAAGTAGTGTTAAGCAGATCAGAATTTTGGTATGACAATGGATCAGAACTGCATCACCACTTTGACTGTCTGTTGATTCTTCTTGTTGCCATTTGTCTCTCGTTTCAACACCAGGTCTCATATCAATGTATTCCATTCCAGCAGATGGTGCACATGAGGTGATAATGAAATACAATGACAAGATACCTCCTTGCACAAATCAAGACTATGATTTCCAATGGCTACCGTATCAAGTGGTTAAAAACAGGACAAACTCTTAGGCTTTCCTTGAAGTTACTGGATTGAGCTCTTTATAGTTAGTATTCACAATCTCAAGCAATTTGACTGCTCGTTCATTTCCCCCATAACAAAAGAAAAATAAAATATCCAAAGCAATGACATCTAAATTTTGACTGAAAATTTTCAATTTCAGTCTGTATCATTATTGCATGGTTCTAGATAATTTTCTCTGAATTTTCTTCCCAATTGAAGAAGAGAAATACCATGCTAATAAGAACTTCTAAATCATTAAGATGAAATCAATCGAAAAAACTAGATGCGCATTTGGATTTAGGTTTGAAAATTTATTTCTATATCAAATCAGATATTCCAAATCAATGTAGATCATGAATTATATTCTTCCTAATTCTAAGTAAATGTAGACTCTGTAAGTTTAACAACTTCCTCTCTTTTGCTTTTTTTCTTTCTGTCATTTTCTATTTCTTCAAAGCCATGTTTTGGTTCCTGAAAAGTACTTAGGAAAACAGTGTACCAAAAAATGCCAATGAAATGATTTTTTACACATTTGGATACAATGGAGAGAGTCTTTACAATGCTTGGGAGAGATACTAGCAGCTACTAAGGAGGTGCCCAATGCATGGCATAGAGCAAATGACACAAATGGATATCTTTTATCATGCCATGAACTACACTTCAAAAGGTATCATCGATGCAGCCTGCTGTGGTGCATTCAAGAGGAAGAGTGCTGAAGAGTCTAATCAGCTCATTGAAGATTTGGCCAAGAGCAACTATAGAGCTCCATATGAAACTTCAGGAAACAACAATAGACTGAGAGGACATGTGATTGAGCTCAATAAGATGATTGCAATTGAAGCAAAGTTAGATGCACTGATGAGCAGATTGGGTAACTAGGAAAGAAGAGTTCATGCAGCACATGAAGTGGGAATTATGGAAGGAAGTGAGCATAAATGCATAGTTGATGAGGGACTTACTCATGAGGGTCCCTATCAAGCGGAGGAAGCTCAGGATGTGAATGGAAGTAGAAGCTACAACTTCAAGCCCAACAACAACCTTCCAACCCACTACACACCTGCCTTGAGAAACCATGAGAACTTTTCTTATGGAAGTGGAGTGCAACAAGGTCCAAGACCAGTGTAGAACTTATTTTCTTGTATAATAATTCACCTTCATTCTCATTTATTTACGCTCATTCATGTTTCTGCATATGCAGTAAAAAGAAATCACACACAATATGGTTACACGGTTCGGTAATAGCCTATGTCCACGAGGTTGTGCCTAGACGCAAGGATTTCCACTAATCTAATTCAAGGTTACAATCAGTCTTATTTGGGATGAGACTCTCTCTTTGTACATGACCCTTCCTTAACCTAATCACTCCTAATGGAATTCAAAATGAACTCCCTTCATTCCTCTCTCTACAAAAGACGCACACTCATACTCCACATTACATTGATAAGATGAAGAATCTTAAACATCCCTTTCACTAAAGGTGAAAGGCTTTCAAAATGAAATACCTCAACTAAGTATCTACTCTCCGTACTCTTCAACATGTCCCGACTTTGCTTATTCTTCTTCAAGTTTTGCTCCTGAAATTTATGATAAGCAACTTCCAAACCCTTGAATTTATAGCTATTTCAATTTAGTCTTGGAAATCTTGATAATGTTGGATCATTATCCTAATATGACTCCACGCATTACCTTCCATTTTTTGAACTTTCCTTCAATAGAATAAGGAAAGTTGGTGCCCAAGTATCCTCTTTAGAATAGAAACCTGATTTGTTTTCAATTCTAGTTTGATAGTTCGGAATTATCCCTTTAGAGGACTTTCCATTTTTTATAGGTTGGGATGTCCTACCATGCCGCTACTCTTCCCAAAAGTCGTGGAGTCCAAAGGAGCCTATATTGGGTGTGAGTCGCACTTCGCCTGACTGGATCCCAAGATTAAGTCATGTCTAAAGTAGAACTTTCACCTATCATGACTTGTTGCATCAAAACCATTTCTTCTTCAAAGAGGCTTTCTAATCTTGATAAGCGATCCGCTATCACATTATCATCGTCCCTTCTCATTCTTAATCTCTCCAAATTTAATTTAGTACACAAGACCTATCCGAATACCTTAGCTTGCGATCTTTTTTTCCATGAGATACTTGATTGCTGCATGATCAGTATGCACTATGACATGAGACCCTAATATATATGGTATGAACTTCTCACAAGCAAAGACCATTGCTAGCATTTCTTTTTCAGTAGTTGAGTAATTGTCTTGTGCTTCATTGAAAGTCTTGCTAGTATAATATATAGCTCTAAAGGTCTTATCAGTTCTTTGTCCCAATACTGCACCCATTACATAATCACTAGCATCACACATGATTTAAAAATCCTTTCTCCAATCCGGTGTTTCCATGATGGGAGCTATAACCAATCTGGATTTTATTTCTTCAAATGCATATTTGCATGCTTCATCAAATTCAAATTTGGCATCATTTTCCAGCCGTTTGCATAATGGCCTTGAAATTTTAGAAAAGTCCTTTCTAAACCTTCTATAAAATCCAGCATGACCCATAAAATTTCTAATCCCTTTAACTATAGCAGGTGGCATCGAAGTTTCAATAACAAAAACCTTTGCTTGGTCAACCTCAAGTCCATCTATAGAAATTTTATGGCCTAAGACAATACCTTCAGTTACCATAAAATGGCATTTCTCCCAATTTAAAGCTAGATTTTTGTCTTGGCATCTCTAAAGTACAGTTTCTAAATTTTCTAGGCAATTCTCAAAACTAGATCCATAAACTAAGAAGTCATCCATGAAGATTTCCATAACCTCCTCCACAAAATCAAAGAAAATGGACATCATACACCTTTGAAAGGTGGCAGGAGCATTACACAATCATATTGCCATGCAATCCTAGGGATTCTTCTTGGTGACACTAGGGAAAAAATCCTTAGGTTGATTTTTCATAGATAGGGCCAACGCTCTCACTGAAGCCCCCTACATTCTTCGTAGAGATGACTAAGGTTGGCTTGGAAACACTCGCTGTGCTTTTCTGTCGAATGCTGCTAGCTAAGAAAAAACTTTTGTTCATGTATGTTCAACAATCTTTTGTTTTCACCCATGAAGTTCAACATTTGATCCTTAAAAGAATGAGACCTCCTCTCGTTTCCGGTTTGTCTCTGCCATGATTGCCCCGATGTCACATCCTGGAAACCCTGTGGAGCATAATCCTATTGATAGTTTTGAACTAGTCTTTGACCCTGTTGCACTCCACTTCCATATGACAGGTTCTCATGGTTTCTAAAGGCTGGTGTGTAATGGGTTGGGAGGTTGTTGTTGGGCTTAAAGCTTTAGCCCCTATTTCCTTTAATATATTGAGCTTCTTCTACTTGGTAAGGACCTTCATGAGTTATTCTCGATGCTTGTTTATGCACAACTCCTTCCATAATTCCCACTTCGTTTGTTGAATGGCTTCTTCTTTCCTGATTATTTATCTTGTTCCTCAGTGCATCCAGCTTTACTTCTATTGCTGACATTTTGTTCATCTCAATGACACCACTCTCCTCTCACCAAGTTGTTGCTCTCGATGGAGATCCGTAGCAGCTCTAAATTTCCAAATCTTCTATGAGTTGATCGGGCCCCTTCAAGATTTTCCTGAATACACCACAACAAGATGCATCAATGATACCTTTTGAAGTGTAGTTCATAGTGTGATAAAAGATATCCATATGTGTCATTTGCTCTATGCCATGCATTGGGCATCTTCTCAGTAGCTACTTGTATCTCTCCCAAGCATTATAAAGACTCTCATCTTCCTTTTTTTTAAACGCAATGATTTCTCTTCTCCTCTCTAAAGTGAGAGCATGAGGGAAGAATCTGCTCAGGAGTGGCCGAGAATTGAAGAAAAAAGAAGATGATGAAATAAGACTGACTGAGAAGGAAGAGCAATAAGAAACTGGCAAAGAGAAGAAGTTGATCGAAACAAAATATCAGATGGCAAAGAAAAATCAAAGGTGCAACAAGAGCATCAGACTGAAGAGGGAGAATTGAAAAAGAATAAGGAAGTGAGATGCTATCAACCTCCTATTCCATTCCCTCGTGAGAATACGTAAATAAAAATGGACGATCAATTTGCTAATTCTTGAACATGTTCAAGAAATTAGAGATAAACATTCCTTTTGCTGAGGCATTGACTCAAATGCCTCATTATGCCAAGTTTATGAAGGACATCCTCAGCAAGAAAAGGAAGTTTGATGAAGATGGAGTGGTAAACCTGTCAACAACATGCAGTGTAGTAATCAAGAAGAACCTACCATTGAAAATACAGGATCCTAGCAACTTCACCATTCCCTATACAATAGGGAACTATGAGTTTGGGAGAGTTTTATGTGACTCAAGAGCTAGCATCAATCCGATGCCACTGTATATGGTGAAAGGACTCAGTTTGGGGGGAGTTATCTCCTAAAACTATGACTCTACAGATGGCAGACAAGTCTATAGCTCAGCCTGAAGGAATCCTAAAAGATATACTGATCAAGGTGGGAAAGTTTATTTTCCCAGTGGATTTTGTTGTGATGAACATTGAAGAAGATAAGCAAGTTCCATTACTGATAGGCAAGCCTTTTCTTTCCATTGGAGCAGCCTTGATTGATGTGAAGAAAGGAGAGCTCACCTCAGGGTGGAAAATGAAGAAGTACACTTCAATCTTAATCGTAGCCTGCCGCCGATTTTGAAAAAGTCAGATCAGAAGAATTTAAGGAAATGTAGTTCTATCGCCTCAATTGATTGATGATTGTAAGAATCAAGATTCAATGAATGAAAATATGATGAGTTTTCAGTCTATTGAGGATCTTGATATTGAACATCTGATTGCAAGTTTTGAATTCAAGGAAACTGTACTGAGTTTGAATGAAGACAATGCAGAAAAATCAACCAGCGGTGAATAAAAAGCACAAGAGATTGAAAATTTATGAGGGATTAATTCTGAAGGAATTACCCAAACACTTGAAATATACCTTTTTAGGAGCTGAAATATCAAAACCTGTAATTATAGCAACTGACTTGACAGGAGATAAAGAGCTGAAACTGATTGGAATTCTCATAAAGTATAAAGAAGCCATAGCCTGGTTAATGGAAGACTTTAAAGGGATCAGTCCATCAATTTGCATGCATAAAATCCTCCTAGAGGAGAATGCAAAAACACCAACTGAGCATCAAAGAAGACTGAATCCAGTTATGAAAGAAGTTGTCAGAAAATAAGTGATAAAATGGTTGAATACAGGATTTATTTATGCAATCTCAACAATTAATGGCGAGCCTAGCCTACGGGTTCCCAAGAAGGGTGGATTCATAGTCATCAGAAATGAGAAGAATGAGATAATTCCAACAAGAACTATGACAAGATGGAGGGTATGCATTGACTATTGGAAATTGAATAGTGCCACCATAAATGATCACTATCCTTGGCCTTTTATTGATCAAATGCTAGACATGTTAGCAGGACACTCTCATTTATGTTTTCTTGATGGATATTCTGGATATAATCAGATTGACATAGCCCCTTAGGACTAGGAGAAGACTACCTTTATAGTGATGGAAAAAAAAACCCTGGGATTTAGGGCATCACAGCTTGGTATCAGAGCTTAGATATACGAATGCCTAGGACTCGATAAGCACGAGTTTAGATCATGCATCCATTGTGCATTTTGATGAATTAGTATGTGTTGTGTACTGTATGATATTGTGTTATATGCTTGGTAAATAGTATATGTGAAATGAGTGTGTTAGTATGTTAGTGGTGGCATATGCACTACTAATTGAACAGAGAGAAAGAAATCTCAATTTTCTATCTCGACATATGTAGATGGCAGTCGAGGAAGCGGACGGAGGGGCTCGTCCCGAGGCACCACTGTGCATCACCTGCTTTTACTGGGTGAGGGCCTCTTTATAGAGGCCAATGGGTGTCGTAACTACTCGCTATCGTATTGTGCAGCATACAAATAGGGGTCGTGGAGGATCAAGTAACCTCCAAAGGTTTCTGGCACATCATCCTCCGACATTCACCGAGGGAGGGGATCCAATGTTAGCCGAGATCACTGGTTTTTACTAAGTCGAGAGGAGTTTCGTGAGGGTAATGAGATTACCCAATGCTACGAGGATCAGTTAGCCACATTTTGGCTGGGGAGGGTGAATCCTGTGTGGTGGGATTGGGATTAAAGTCTCAAAGGATCTTAGATATTTCATGACATGTGAAGAGTTCCCGAGAGCTCTTCATGGGTAAGTTTTTCCTATGATCTCGCTAGGCATGCAAAGCTTCGGGAGTTCGAGTTGAAGCAAGGAAGGAAGGATCGTGCTCATAACACGAAAGCCAAGTTCACTAAATTGGCACGCTCAGGATGATTATGTGGGCTTAAGTAGATATGGCTAAGGTGGAAGTTTGAGGATGGTCCGTTGTCCATCCGGCATCAGAGATTCCTCCTACAAGACATGAACTCTATGGTCAGGACGGCTATGGTCATAAAGAGAAAGATAGAAGATGCACGAAGCATCCGAGATACGAGTGCTAGTGACAAGAGGAAGGAGGGTCATCCTTCTTCTAGTTCAGGAAATAAGCAAAAGACTTCTATTCCACGAGGATTTCGGCGATTCGGCCGCCTTATCGCAAGGCTGCGTTGTAATTAGGCTTATACCATCGGGGACTGATGATATTATTACCGCCATCACCGACATAAGGAAGCAAGATTGCCCCCGTGAGGTAAGGATCCCAGGAGCCAGGGACAAGATGGTCCCAATCATCGCTGGGACATGCATGGATTACGCTTGTTCCTTCACCCCAAAGCAGGCCGCAGGAACCAAGATTAGTCCTGTGGTGCTACACATGCCTCCTACTACACAAATAGGGCCGTGAGAGGCCAAAGCATGGGTCAAGGTCGAGGGATAGGACCCACGAGCCGAGACTTCAGTGGACCTAAGGGCATATCTACGCCATTACACTACGCATCGAGCCCGCTGATTAGTCACACATGTGGTATGTTGAGTACCCCGCTTCTACGGGGGCGAGGATATTGCTGACTCGTGCATCATACTTCCATTTATTTCTACATCTTGTGTGAATGTTTTGGGCTTAAAGGTTGAATCCTTATGAAAGCCATTGCATGTGAGTTCTCCCCTAGGGATTAGGGTGAGGATTGATCAGATATGTCGGAATTGTGAGTTAGAGATCTCAAGGGATTCTGCTCACTGACCTTCTGATTTTATTATGGTCAGATTTTGATGTCATTTCATATGGATTGCTGACAAAGACATCGAAAGGTTACTGATTAGGATTAGGAGGATTGGCATACTCACACACGAGACGGTATTCGCTTCACCTTTCAAGGATAAGCATGATGTTTTATACTAGACTATACACGACCTGTGGGGCAATGGACAACATGGGTCGGGCTAGCAAGCCTCGAATTCCTGTGAGGACGGGTGGAAACAGGATTTGAGTCTACCTCCAGTGGTTTGTGAGTATGAGGATGTCTTTCTGGATGAACCAAAAACTTGTTGACCAAATTTAGTATAGACAAATTTCTACCACTACTCAAAGTAATATTATCTAATCCCCGCAACTATACTAAAAACTTGTTAAGACCATAAGTCAGAATATTCAAATTTATGAAACCATTACTAAGACTCAGAATTAATCCCCTAAGTAACGGCACCAAAACTTGATAAGACTCCTAACCGATATATATATATATATATATAGCAAAGATATATATATATATATATATATATATATATATATATATATATATATATATATATATACACAAATTTATGGCACTACTACCAAAGGATTATAAACTAGATCGACTAAAATCCCAAAGAATCCAAGGCCAAAACCTGTTAAAACCAAATATAACTCAGATGCTCCACATAAGAAGAATAATTTTGTCACTAAACTCAATTAAAGATTTAATTTAGTCTAAACTGCAAGTGCACAGGTCGATAAGTAATAAAGTGGACCTATAAGTCCCATATCGTTTTATAGAGATTCAAAAGGATTTAAACTCAACTACCCTTAACTACTCAAGTTCTACACTATTTGAACTTCCATTTAAGAGTAATTTTAGTAACCTAATAAGAACTTTAATAACTGGAATCCTACATTTAAAATAATAAAGGGAAATTCTTTAAACTTAAATATAACCGGATCGAATCTATTATTAATGGAAGTAGACACTGACTTCACTCAGAAATTATCAATTCCTTCATCATAATTCCAATTCTATTTTCTCCGGAGTTGGAATCTGAATTTGTTAAGAGGCAAGGTAGTCTAGTTTGGATTCCTCCTCTAACCATACTTTTCACTGAGTAGAGGTTCATGTTCATTTCTGAATCATAATTCTAATCAATTACTTGTAATTAGAATTTCTCTATAAGATCTAGGTATTTTTCTTTTCCAATACTTCATATCAATTTCTTATGACTGCAGATTTCTTGCCTCCCAAGACAGGACAATTGCTAGATTTACAAATGAATGATGTCTCATCCTTAAGATCTCAAAGAGTTTTCCCTTTCCTTGATTAGATCTCGCCTAACACGGAACAAGCACATTCCTCCGCACTGCTGAGAGATCTCTAATTGATTAAATTTATATATCACTCAACCCTTCTCAAACCATGAGCAAATTGAGGATGTATCTAAGTAACCTTTTAGAGCTCACTAGTTCTTCAATATTAGTCTAGCATACCCCCAAGTAACTAATCTATGCTCTCAGGAATCTCCATCTTTGTGTCACTCAGAGGGCCTCCTGTAAATCAAAGCTAAACAATAGTCCTTTCATGGGTATAAGCTACTAAAATTGGGAACAATTAATTTCAAGGACAACACCATTCAAATAAATTCAAAATCCTCAACTCATAAAATTTTCTTCTCATTGTGCAGAAAAGACCATAACTAACATCATATCTTTCCTGCCAGGTTGTGTTCTCGAACCTGGATTACAGTGATAAGCACTCGAACACCGATCGTGAAAAATTCCACTATAACTGCAATCAACTGAAGAAATGAGTTCCAGCTTTTGTCTGGAGTTCATTGAATTCAAATAGTAATCCTAAATGAATTTCAGCATTTAATTTCAATCAAACTTCATCACGATCGCTTCGCATCTAGTTAATCGAATCAAAAATCCCACGCTAAATCTAATCTACGAAGAAAGAAAATATAAAAAAAGCAAAGAAAAGAAAGAAAATATAATACAAAAGAGTCCTCGCCTCCCAAGACTGTTCATCCGACGCCGACCGGCTGCCTCGGGCTTTCCGCAAATGCTTCATCTATATTTTAGAGGCCCTAAAATTTAGGCTATGTGTGAATCCTCAAAATTATGGCCCGTGATTTGCCTTCTCTTATCGCGACCTAGAAGTCAGTGGTCGTGACAAAGTTTTGTGTCTTTTGTCACGTAAGTATGCATTCATTTATCAGGACTCAAGATCTTATGCTCCTTCTTGTTTCGCTATGGCTACAATGTATTTTTGTTGCGATAGTCTTTTTTCTTTCAACATGATAACTCTGTCGCGACAGAGTTTCCTTTGTCGCGACAATATTTTGTTCATTCTCAAAATGGGCTATGTCGCAACATCGATAATCATGTCGCAAATACGCTTCAAAGTGCAAACTTCTGGCAAGCTCAGGTCACAATCCAAGTTTTCATGTCTCGATGCCATCTCTGTTCAGGTTATGTTGCAACACCTTGTATTATCCGTGATTGGCCGCGCCCAAAAGTCCTGGTCGCTGATAAAGGCTTATTGCCACCGAGTCACTTCGCTTCAGCTTTGTTATGATGTCAGCGGCATGACTTCGCGTTGTCATCATTTTTCGTCGCGACCCAGTTTTCGCGTCTCGACAAGACTCTTCAGAGTTCAAATTTTTAATTGTTATGTCGCAACCTAGCTTGTTAAAACGAATTGCACTCCTCTTCGCGATTGTGTTGAAATCTTTGTCGCGACATAGAAAAGTCTATCACACCCGCTTTCTCTCTGCTCAGCTTATTTCTATAACAGACATTAAGATCCATGTCGCGACATAGGATTTATTTCCTGCTTTGAAGTATGGTGCAACATTGGTTTCTTTGTTGCGACTTGTAGCCAACCCAACAAGTGAGCGTCATTTTTCGTGGATATAAATTTTCAGTCACAATCGAACTTTTTCAAGGCTCTCTTCCTCGTCTCAGCTCCTCCATGTCAGTAAGAGTCACCGGATCTTCATTATGTTGCAACATAACCGATCTGCCTCGTATGGCTTCTTCACATTTCCCGTCACGACATGTCGCCTTTTGTCACATATTACTTCATCCGCTAATTTTTAAATCTTGTGTTGCAACATAGAAAATATTGTTATGACATACTTCTCTAGCCATTTGCTTAGACCTTTTTTGCGACACACCGAATATGACGCTCCCAACCCGGCACCTAGTGTCAAGCAAGGGTGTCATCATTTTTTTTTTTAAATTGAACCTTGCTTGTTCATTCATAATGTTAAACACTTAACTCGTGACTATATCCTCGTAGCTAAATGGACATAAAATATATACGAGCTCCATACATGGAAGTGTTCAACATTTACAATATTTACATTACTTCATTTGTTTACAAACAACAAAAAGGTTATTACATATACAAAATAGACGAAAAAGTCTTCAAGTGAGCACCTAATGATGTGTTGACCTTGGAGACTGATGCGAATTGCCATGTCCCCTTGGCCTGGCTTGTATTTACACTGATGAAACCACATGTTTTACGCTAGTGGAATAAACTCGTGGACGACTACTAACACGGGTCATCACACTTCTATACACATGCATATTGATTCGTACACAAGAGGGTATATCTAATCAACAAAATTTATATCCTAAGCTCCTACCGCCGTGAGCAAAGCTACTACAAGATACCGCTCTAGGCCGAACATACGGACGTAAGCCTTCAGACACAAATGATTCATAGTGATTCAAAACGGTGAATTTCAATTTGATTTTAAGGTTTTGTAAAACAGGAGTTGGTGATTTGCCGATTAAAATGAAATAAGTGAAAAATGTAAAATAGAATTCCTCAGAGTGTTAGTCACGGGTCACTGGTAACCGAGGTTTCCAGTATCCTTTCAAGGCCGGAGGATGAGTGACATAGTCATATCCCAAACCTAGTTTCTTCATTTGAAATCAGAAAATCGAATTTAAATAACTATCTTTGGAAAAATTGGTATTTGCTTCACCATTGATGGTCTCAATGCTGAATAACATCACCTTGACTCACTTTCCAAATGTTTAATAAATGATAACTAATGAATGTCATCAGATCTAAATAACAAGCATACAATGAACCCTAAAGCTTAACAAGTATCGCTATTTACAAGAACCGGGCGCATCAAACCTAAAATTTGGGGAAAATAAAATATCCTTGAATCGCCTTCAATAACCCATGATGTCAATGATCTACCAATAAGCATCCAATGAACCCAAAAGCTTATCAAATACTAATCATTCAAAGCAACCTAAAGGGATTAAAGCCTACGTTTTTGACTAAAAAAAACCATAAATGGCAGAAAATACCCATTAAAATACGGAAAAACCCCGCCATCTCGATCCACGTCAAAGGGGCCTCCCACCTGGGCGAAAAAGGGTTTTAGATGCTCATCCTCCGAGTTGTCATCCTCGGAGGGTGTTTGGCTGCCTAGAAAGTGACGAGAAAATGAGAGAAAAGGGAGAGAAAGAAGAGCAAAAGCGGGCAAGTTGAAAGCTTCGTCACTATTGATTTGATTGAAAGTTGATTTACAAAGAGCTTGACTGAAGTATAGTGCCTTGAGCAAGGGAAATTAAACAAACCAAAAACCAAAAGCTATTACAAGGGAAAATAGGAAGAAACCAAAAAAATGCAAACAGGGCACAACGCCAAAAGCAGGAACGGCAAAGAGGATGAACAAAGGCGCATGATGCAACAGCGGCGCTGGGCAAAAGCATTCCTGCAGTGCTCCATTTTTCTTCGCTCTTCTTTCCTTTTGGGATCTGATCTGAATGCTGAGTTTGACTCGAATTCTTAGTGCTTGGATCGACTCAACAATTTCGGCATAAATAGCTTGCAAAAACTACAAAATTAGCCACAAAATGCGACCAGTAGAATAGTAGGAACCTTAATGTGCAAATCGGGTTAATTAAAATAATTAGTACACAAAAAGCACTCAAAACCTATAATAAATAGAGTTCAAAATAACACTTTTTGGGCACTAATCACATATACATCTAACATATCCTATCATTTAAACATTCTTATACATATCTCATATTTGCTTATCATATCATGTTTCATTTCTTATCAACGTTCATATACATTTCATATCATTTTTACACTTTGCTTCTTATTCTCATTACAAGATACTCTTTCATCGCACAAGGTGCTAGTGCTTTATCATCCCACATCATTTCATATATCATATTCAAGTCATTTGTTTTATGTTTCATGCCCATAAACCTTAGAAGTTGATAGCTGAAACTATAAGGTCTAAGGCGCCTGTGACTCACCGCACGGTCAAAGGGTCTATAAGGGCCCAAGGCGTTTGTTATTTACCAGGTGAGACAATGACCATCTATAAGGGCCAGAAGGCATTGTTATCATTGTACGAGATAATGACCATCTATAAGGGCCCGAAGGCTCAGAATAATGACCCAACCCAAGCGGATCGCGATGCTACAGACTTGTTTTTCCCTTTAACAGTAATTTCCATCTATCCTACCGTGCTCTAAGCATAACCCATGTGTATTTTATGTTCAAAAAAGATATATCTCTATATTCGAATAATTATTGTCATCCGTAATTATATGATATTTTACAATCATTTATTCTACTTTACTTTTCTTATATCTCATTATATACATGAATAACTATGGTTACTATGTATGCTTATGAGCTATTTACGAGTTCATAATATGAGTTCATAATATGAATAACTATGGTTACCAAGAAGGCTTACTGCTTTTGCATTTTTATCCAATATATGAGTTCAATTTCATCAAGTTATATATGGATGGATTCTAGACTAAAGGGATTTATATAGTTCAGAACATCCGAAACGGAGTTCTGGACGAAGAAGCATGGTCATCTCAAGTCGAGGCCAACCGACAAAGCCGAAACGCGGTGTAAAATGAATGCCTATGTGCGCAAGTGCACGCCAGAGCCCCAAGTAATATAGTGCTTTAAAGTACTGGATATCGATCCACAGGAAAGGTGAATTGACTAAGAGGTCTCCGCTTCGACAATATCCAATAAATGATTCTGAGGTAAAATCATAAAAGAAACCGCAACTGCTTAGCCGACCAGTTGAATTAATGGTGTTGACGCCCTAAGGTTAAATCTCCTATCATGTCTAATGGATTACTTTTCTAAAGATATTACACCAATATATCGGTAATATGTCAATGGCGGTGTGATTCGCTTACGAGATATCCTCTCTCGAGGTATATCCGCCTATCTCGTGAATAGAATCGAGTATATCTCTATCTCGACTCGGTATTCCGAAATGCTTAAATGTTCTAACCCCAAATGCCACCTTCAGTTCTAATATCTCTATTAACCGAAATGACTAAAGGCTACTTACCCAGATCCCCTCGAATACTCCTCATCTCTCGAATCTTGATTCCAAGCATGATTATGCTAACATCAATGTGACATTATCATATAATTGAAATTCAGGTATAGAGTAGATGTGACAAATTAATAACAACTGAATAACATGAAAGATCAAACTTTAATCCATTGCATGTGACAGGGTTTGATGTAACCCTAGAAAGAGATCTAGATCATCATCGAGAAAAGACTAAATTGTCTAGTATTAAAAACATCATCATATTATCCAAAAATAATATCTAACTATGAGAAACGGTCCAAATCCCGAGCACTTCCTCCAAGTCTCTCGTCGACCGCTCCGAATTCCGTGCCTTCCTCAAAGACGCCCCGATACCCTAATCTCCGAGCCATTCAGACTTTAAATGATGAGGTGTGTGATTTTCGAAATGACGTCATGACGTGACGCCGCGACGTGGTGACGCCGCACGTGATACCACTTCCTCGCCTCGCCTCCTCATTGTTCCAAAATCGCTTCCAAAGCCGCTCTTACGCCTCCAATGAACCCGTGAACTACACCCGCACGCAGAAAATCGGGATCTAGCCACAAAAACTATAAAATTATTATAAATAAATGTGAAAATGATTTAACTGACGTTGAGGTGTGTGATGAGTGTTTTAGGCACTCATCACCAACAATCAGAAAAATGACAATTGTGTCCCATCCGTGTCGCTACACACCATAACAAGGCTGCTCCACTTTGGATGCACTTCTGGAGCCCGAAGGGTTCGAATTTGATATACCTATTTCAGGAGATATGTTCTCCTATAAGTCTAGTTTACTAAGAAAATATAATCACTCAATTTTGATGAGTGATGACCAAGTTATACAAACAAAAGGCATGGGTTTGGAGAAATTGATAACATCTCCCCTAGAACCCCAATATTTTCTTAGTACAAATATTCCTCTAATCGAGACAGCAAATCAACCAACCCACGCTCCAAAAACACAACCAATATACCAAGTAGGGTTCTTTTATACCCAAATTCATCATAATTGGGTTTATGGTTTGATTTTTTTCTCCATACAAAATTCATACAAAATCCAAACAAATCCATAAAAACTCATACTTCCATACCAAAATTATACTCAAAGGGAGGATTCCATACTCCTAACAAGTAATCGCACTCTTTAACACCTCAAACCCTAGTTCAAGGAGGAATTTGTATAAAGTCCAAATTCATTGTCATGTTCCGATTCCTTGGCCCGACCCGACGGCTTAATCCGAACCCGCTGGGTGCGAAACCACATAATCTGGATTCCTTTTACTTTTTATTTTTTTATTATTTTTTTTCCAAACAATATTTTTCAGAGTTTAACTTATACCGTAAGTATACAAATAATTTTTGTAATAAATCCAAAAGTCATTCACATATACAAAGGAACAACACCCGAGTGGTATCCGTTAAAATCTCTACACATGTGCTAAGTCCCACTACATTTATACAATTACTTATACATGTACATATCTAATACAACATCGAGATTTCGTGAAATGTGTTGGCCGTGAGCACCTATCTCCGAGATGGCCCAGATCACGGTGCGTGGAATGTCCCGTCCTCTTTATCTCCTCTTCGCACTCAAGCACGGATTAACACACGTGCTGTTTTTACGCTACTGGACCATATGGGCAAGAACGACTAATAACAAAAAATCGTCGCTACTCTCTTTTACATTTACTTTACTTATACAGAACTGGAGCCTATTCTATGTGACTACTAACTCATCTCATATTATACATGTAGATTTTATCCTTTTCAGATTCCATATCATTATCTTGTTCGTATTACTTCCCTGTGTCATGTCCTTTACAGGTTGTAACTCATATCTACTACATGTACGACAGATCAGATCATAATCAAAGTAAACTTATACGATAAATGGGCGACCCGTAATGCATCAAGTCATATTAAATTCATACAGTCAAATCAAACTAATACCAATACATATTGTGACTCTTTATCATTATCACTACCGCCATTAACCAACTCCCTTTAGAAATTACATTTCATGATCTGGGATGCCCATTAAATCCTTTTAGTTTTCGTTTTATTAAATTTTCATTTTCAAAAGTGTCGCGACCCGAATTTCCTACTTAACCCGGTTGGCGGATCCAAGTTGGCCCTATTAATTCGACGCTTTCAATCAAAAATATTTATTTCGCCTTATTAAATTTTTATTTTCAAAGTGTCACACCCGAACTCGACTGATCTTGGCCATGGATCCAAGTCGGAGCTCCTATTATATCTGACATTTTCAATTATCTTTCCAAAACATGTTGTTTATGTTATTCCATTTTAGACCTTTAATTAAGCGAAAGACTTCTTTCGGGCAATCCCATGACTGGTTTGCAAACTAAAAGACCTACAACATTCACACTTAATAACATGCATTTTCAAATAATGCCTTTGTATCCACATATACTCATGCTATTCATTTCTCATGCTTCAATATACAACCATTACTATATCATATCATACCTCAATGCAACACCATTTACAATCAATTCATGAGATTTAAGTATATTCATAATAATCCCATTACACTCGCCAATGTTGGCTATTTCACCTTGATCTATTCGATTCACACCGGGCGGATTCCGCTTTGATGAATCCCACCCTTATTATCATCCCAGAATGTGCTTATACGCTTAACGATTCTATCCCATCATGGCGGATGCCGTTTGGTGCATCCCGGCACGTGGTATCACTTATTCGTTCTATCATGACGGATGCCGCTTTGCATCCCGGCCACGTGGTATCAATTATTCGGTTCTCCGAATGGGCGACGGAGCGCCGCTTTGGTGCATCCTCGGCATCGCGGTATCACCTATTCTGGCTCTTCCCATCATGACGGATGCCGTTTGATGCATCCCGACACGTGGTATCACTTATTCGGTTCTCCCATCGGCGGACGGATGACGCTTGCGCATCCCACGCGGTATCAATCTTATCTTGGCTTCTCCCCATTCATGACGGATGCCGCTTGATGCATCCCGACACGTGGTATCAATTATTCGCTCTTCCCATCATGACGATGCCGCTTGGTGCATCCCGTAATATCGCATCACCTAAATGCGTTATACGCCATCAAGACGGATGCCGACTGGTGCATCCCGCCGCGACATTTCTTCAACGCCACGCCATCACGACGATGCACCGTGCATCCCGCCAAGTGGGAAATTGAAAATTTGGTGCCTTCGCGACGGATGCAGATTTGTATCCCGTCAAAGCGGTTATTCATATATCACCAATTTTACATCTATGACGGAT